>CAUYTI010026559.1:0-18608 GCA_963575145.1 Galago senegalensis
CAGCTGCCATGTGGCTATTTTACCAGGATATGAGTTTTATATTATTTTTGTTAATTTTATAATGTTAAACTTTAATAATAACAAATAATTGTTGAGAACTGATTATCGAGAACTGCTTATCAAAGTTTGCATTGTTGTCAGCCCCCCCCCCCACTATCAATGGTGTCCCACTTTACCAATGTTAAAATCTGGTCACCTTAATTTAAATCCAACATCAGCTTACTCAGTTTGGAAGAGTTGGTTGAGTAGAGAGGCTGCCAGTGTTCTAACACTCCTGACTTTACTGCTATGGTTGACGAAATAAGTCCAGACCAGGCACATGCATGCACGTGCACACACATGAACACAAGTATAATTCTGAATATGTACCCAAATATTTCCCCAGAGGCTTGTTCAGAGCAACCCTGTGCATGCATTTTTGCCTTTACAAAATCTCACATCAAATATGAAATGAAAACAAATGAGAATGGTTGGCCTGTTCAACTTAATTTAACAGTCTTGATTTTTCTTTTGAAGAATTAAGACTTGTTATCGTACAATCTCTGTTTCAGTCCAGAAATATCTCTAAACTTAAGAGGAAGAGATGGTAGGAATCCCTTTTCCTGGTCTCTGTGGAAGTTCTAGGAGAGGCCTAGAGAAAGTGCCACTTATAAATCCCAAGAATACTGGACTGATTTTATAAGAAAGAAAGAAAACAGATCTTACCTTCCTGCCCCCATGTGCCAACTAGAAAATAAAGAAGAATAATTTTAAAAAGTTAGTAAATATTGTGGGTTCCAAAGAGAAAAACAGCTGTGCTCTAGTCTGAGGACGTGCCATCTAAAGTCCTTGTCAACTGTGGTTAATTATAGACATTTCTATACCCCAGAAAAATGACACTTAACTGCTGGGTATGCCTGAGCATTTGGGGAGGAAATAGAGCAAGAAAGCATCTAGCATTAAATATGAATATGGACTTAAAAGTCAGAAGTAGCAGTCAGAAAACATTAGGACTTCTTTTTTGGCTAACTGGAGAATTTTGCCCCTAAGCCTCCATTTTGAAAGTTGGTCTTTGTGGAAGAAAAACAAGCCTCTTGGCTGGGCACCAACAACGGGGTTCTTGTTCCATCTCTAGCTCTTGCTTGTCTGATGGCTCAATTTTTCCATTTGCTTTCTGCTTGATACAAGCAGAAATATTTGAGGTGGAAATAATTTGAAATGCTGATTATTCATCAGCGAGAGCCTGTGCATTGAAGAGCTTGAACACATCTTGAAGAGCTTGATCACATCTCCTCGGGGCCCTCCAGAATCCCCTCACCCAGCAATAACTTGGATTCATTATAATGACCAAGTTCTCCGACGTTGCCTGAAAATTTTCTACCTCTACATTGCATGAGACACACTTCCTATCATCCTATCCCCAGAGTAGATGGGCTATATTCTTAGGGTGCCAAATTTCTCAGGGTGCTTAGAACTTTGGTCTAACTCTCTGTCTCTCTTTCTCTACTTAAAAAAAAAAAAGCATATTTTATACCATAGGCCTCTAAGAAAATGCCTGACCACTCCCTGTAGGAGTCACAGCCTGCCCCTGCTACTCAGTGTGTTCCTTGGACCAGTAGAAAATGAATAATCTTGAGAACTCATTAGACACCTGGAATCTCAGTCCCCAATCCAGGCCTCCTGAAACAGAAGCTGCATTTTAACAAGAACCCCAAGTGCACATTCAAGTTGAGAAATCCAAGATGAAGCAGGAAGCGGAGGCATCAGAGCTGTGGCTCTGAGATACAGGCCCCAGCTGTGACAGCATTTGCTGTTTTTTTTTTTTTCTGAGACAGGGTCTTACTTTGTTGCCCTCAGTAGAGTGCCATGGCAGCATAGCTCACAGCAACCTCAAACTCTTGGGCTCAAGTGATTCTCTTGCCTCAGCTTCTCAAGTAAGTGGGACCACAGGCGCCTGCCACAATGCCCAGCAATTTTTAGAGATGGGGTTTTGCTCTTGCTTAGGCTGGTCTCAAACTCCTGAGCTCAAGCAATCCACCTGCTTTGGCCTCCCAGAGTGCTAGGATTACAGGTGTGAGCCACTGAGCCGGCCACCATTTGCTAGGTTTTTGAAATCAAACCTTCATAAGCTATTTTGGCTTATGGGATGCAGCCATTAGAAGAGCACAGGCCTTGTTGGCAGTTCCAGTGTAACTTTTCTGAGTATCAATTTCTTCACTTGTACCATAGGAGATATAGCACCTTCTTGCCAAGGTGGAAGTAAGAATTCAATCCCTTAACACATATAAACTTGCTGTATGTACCCTGGGCAGTGTTTAGGTTCAACTATCTGGTCTCCCCAAAACAAGGAGTGGAATTGTCCTCTTCCAACCTCTTTTCTGTTAGTTCTTAAGGGCTGGGTAAATGCACCAGCAGAATTTGGTCAGTAGATAGGATCATCCCAAAGGCTTTTCTCTGCTCCTGAAACACTGTTCCCAGGCACCTGTGACCAATCTTTTTAGTTAGCCTCTGGCTCTAATTTCCCAAGCTAACGTAGTACAAACAGTGCCTTAGATCTATTAAACTGAGGCTTCCTGGGGTCACTGGGCAGTGCTGGGTAAGACTATGAGCTTTCCAGTGGTCTGGAAACACAGACTGTGTTCACTCACCTGATAGGAGGCAGAGTCCCAGAACTCTCCAAAGAGTGCCCCACTGCATTTTCCTCTCACCGACGCTTCTCTACTAAGATGGCGGAGACAAGTCAGTTTATGACTTCTGAAAAAAGAAATCAAAGGACTTTTTCAAAACATCTGCCGGAGATAAGCACCCTGGGGCCATTGCTCGCAATGTTAGGAGGAAAAAAGGGGTCTTCATGAGAGGGAGACTCACCATTTTCTGAAGCAGGCACCCGAGGCTGGGAGGGGAGGCGGGTTTCTGAACCCCACACAGGAAGTGTCGGGGGGCCTCTGGGCCTGTGGGTTCTACCTCTCTTGGAAACGTTCAAGGCACAGGCCTCCACCTGGCTGGGGAGAGCTGGGCCCCACAGCCTTCCTATAAGGACAAGCAAGAGGATTCTCATGAAAACTGAAGGGGCCAAAATACCTGCCTATTAAGAGCCCAGGCCATGAGAACGGACCTCCATCTTGGCTGAAAATTTTCTCAGCTACCCCTCTGTATGACTGCCCCCCGCCCGCTATGACAGGAAGAGACAGGAACACCAAAATACTTGTTTTCTTTATGGTGTGGCTGGCGTGGAGGAGCAGGATATGATCACCTAGGAAATAAAAGCTATGAGCTTGAAAATACCCATTGGCTTGAGATGAGAAGCTGCCATTGTTTTGGCTTATTAACTTTACAAAAATACTTAAGAACACAGGACTCATATCGAAGAGGTGAACGAGTGGTGGCGTCAAAGTCGGCTGGTGTGAGTGCAAATTGACAGAGCCTTGATTTTTAAGGAAGCATTAATCAAATGGTCATCAGGTCTCCATCACTGGAGACCACCCTGAGCAAGAGTGAGACCCCATGTCTACTAAAAATAGAAAAACCTAGGTGTCGTGGCAGGTCCCTGTAGTCCCAGCTACTTGGGGAGGCTGAGGCAAGAGGATCACTTTAGACCAAGAGTCTGAGGTCACTGGGAGCTATGATGAGGCCCTGGCACTCTACCCAGGGCAACCCAGGTGTGAGCCACTGAGCCCTGCCTTGGTTTCCTTCTTTTTCTTTCAAAAAAAAGAAAATAAATAATGAATAATTTCACCACATCCTTGAGCAGCCTTTTCAGCACTCTCGTGGCTCTCTTTTCCCAGAGGAGCTTATAAGAGGAAAGTTAGAGGGACAAATTACAGGCCCACTGCCACTGCTGTTCTGGGGGTCCATCTGGGCATCCAATTTGCCTTCTTTTTACCCATTCTGGATTGCTCCCAGTGTCAGCTGGCATCTCTTCTGACCAAAGGGAAGACACAACTTGAGGAATCTGAGCCCCTGGTCAGCTTGGCAGTTTCAGGCGGAGGCTGCTGCACTTGTCCGTTTACCATTAAAATTGGATGGTGGACAACAAAATCTCAAAGCTGCAGATGCTGGCGTGGATGCTGGCGTGGAGAGAAGGGAACGCTTTTACACTGCTGGTGGGACTGCAAACTAATACAACCTTTTTGGAAGGATGTATGGAGAATCCTCAAAGAACTCAGGCTAGACCTCCCATTTGATCCTGCAATCCATCCCATTACTGTTGATCTACCCACAAGGAAAAAAATCCTTTTGTCATAAGGACACTTGCACTAGACTGTTTATCGCAGCTCTGTTTATAATTGCCAAAATGTGGAAACAGCCTAAATGCCCACCAACCCAGGAATGGATTAACAAGCTGTGGTATATGTATGTTATGGAATACTATTTAGCTATTAAAAAAGATGGAGACTTTACATCCTTTGTATTAACCTGGATGGAAGTGGAACACATTATTCTTAGTAAAGCATCACAAGAATGGAGAAGCATGAATTCTATGTATTCATTCTTGATATGAAGACAATTAATGACCTAGTACAGGGTGGGGGGTGGGGAAAGGGGAGATCAGAGAGAGAAGGAGTGAGAGGGTGGACGAAAGGAAGAGCAGAGAGGGAAGGGGGGTGGGGTCTTGGTGTGCGACACACCTCTTGGGGGCAAGACACAATTGTAAGAGGGACTTTACTTAACAAATGCAATCAATATAACCTGATTTCTTGTACCCTCAATGAATTCCCCCCCCGCCCAGGCTCAGTGCCTATAGCTCAACCGGCTAAGGCGCCAGCCACGTACACCTAAGGTGGCGGGTTCGAATCCCCAGCCTGGACCCGCCAAACAACAAAGATGGCTGCAACCAAAAAATGGCCGGGCGTTGTGGCGGGCGCCTGTGGTCCCAGCTACTTGAGAGGCGGAGGCAGGAGACTCGCTTGAGCCCAGGAGTTGGAGGTTGCTGTGAGCTGTGGTGCCACGGCACTCTACCCAGGGGGATGGCTTGAGGCTCTGTCTCAAAAAAAAAAAAAAGAATTTCCCCCCCCCCCCAAAAGAAGGACAGTGCCTGTGGCTCAGTGAGTAGGGCGCTGGCCCCATATACCGATGGTGGCAGGGTCAAACCTGGTCCTGGCCAAACCACAACCAAAAAATAGCCAGGCATTGTGGCAGATGCCTGTAGTCCCAGCTAATTGGGAGGCTGAGGCAAGAGATACCGAGGGCGATAAAGTGAGACTCTATCTCTAAAAAAAAAAAAAAAGAAAGAAAGAAAAAGAAAAGGTAGTAACAACAGTTGCCTGGCCCTGGGCAAAAAAAAAAAAAAATTGGTTAGACATGTCCCAGGGAGGTCTTGGAGTCTATCTGTATTGTCCAAACTCTCTGCAGCGCTGCCTTCCTCCTTATCGCCAGATAAGATTCCCTCTGTTGGGAGAAGGAATAGTCTATTTTTGCCTGCTGGTTTCTTGGCCGTGGTGAGGCTTGAAGTTTAGTAGGACTCTTGCATGTTCTATGGTAGAAACATTCTGCCCCTGAAAACCATAGCTTCTAGAAACTCAGAGCCCATAGTTCTGAGGATGGGAAGCACAGGTTTCCTAAGTGGGTGACTGGGAGTAGTGGTAAGCATGGGCACTCCTATTTCCTAACACATATAGTCTACCTTTGGGGGACACAGTACCATAAAGTGGTCATTAGTTTAACATGTACACGATGTCTTGAAGGATAGTGCCCAATCCCATCAAGGTGTCACTTTTAAGTTGATACCTTAGTTATGTCTTCCAAAGACACTCATGCATCATGCTGGCAGTTTCAGGGTGGTGTGCTAAATGATAGGACCAGTGGATCTCATGGTCATATGTCCATTGACACACCTTTGTTATAAAGTTGGTCCTATGGTCTGCTGTGGTGCTATGGAAGACCCAATGACGATGGATCAGACAGTATGTGAACTCCTGGATCGTAGGGCTAGCTGAGCCATTGCAGGTAAGAAAATCAAATTCACACCTAGAATATATCAAATGAATTGATTTTTCCTGTCAAACAAATTGAGCCCTTTCAAAGTTTGTTTGGAAAGGGCCCAGGGTAATTCACTTGCCAAGAAGTGACTGGTTGGTTTCCTCCCAAGGATGATGCCAGAACAGGGGCTTAGCGCTGGACTCTGTTTTGGCAATGGCACTAGCTAGGTCAGCCTTAGCACTGGACTGTGCATCTTCATAGCCACGCCCATCACTAGGTCTTATTATTGGGGTAGGGCTTATATTTAACAAATGCATAGAAATCCTGCTAGGGCTTATTTTTGGGGTAAGTCTTATTTTGGGGGAAACACGGTAGCTGCCACATTCATGACCACATCGTTTCAGGGCTGGCTGGTGGAGGATAGAGGCTGGTTGACCGTCACTGGCCAAGTCATTTTCTCCTATCATTACTTTGTGGTGTGGTGCCTCTTCCATGATGGATGTTCTCTGGGGGGTGTCAACATGTGACACAAAGATCTCCACCCTTCATAATGATTCTTGCAGGTTCACACACATGTCTCCTACCCAGACTTCCCTATCCCCAATCTTCTACTTTTGTTCCAGGCCCTTGATCAAGAAATCAGGCCATTTACCACTGCCCACGTATGTCTACATAGTCTAACACGAGGCCACCTCTCTTTCCATATAAAGTGGATGACTGGGTGCTTTGCTCTTTGAGAGGATTTCCCCTCACTACTCTTTCAGGACCATCCCCAAGTGGAGCTGCAGGGCATTCCATTTTTGGCTCGTATCCACATACCAAGCTGATATCTATTGAGGAAGCTTAGGCTTTAGTCTCCTCTGCCAGCTGGTCCTGAGGGATGGCCCACCACACAGTCAAAAACTGGTGCATGGTGGGATGATGGAGGAATCAGGGTCATTGCTTCTGCAGTGGCAGCTGTGTCCTTTGATGCTGCTCAGGCCTGGCCCTGGTTGTAGATCTTTCATATCACAATAGTTTTTTTTTGTTTGTTTTGAGACAGAGTTTCACTATGTCGCCCTCAGTAGAGTGCCATAGTGTCACAGCTCACAGCAACCTCAAACTCTGGAGCTTAAGAGATTCTCTTGCCTCAGCCTCCCAAGTAGCTGGGACTACAAATGCCCACTGCAATGCCTGGCTACTTTTTTTGTTGTTGTAATTGTCATTGTTGTTTGGCAGGCTGGGGCTGGGTTTGAACCCACCAGCCCTGGTGTATATGGCTGGCTCCCTAGCTGCTGAGGTGCCGAGGTGCCGAGCCGATTATTTATTTATTTATTTATTTTGAGACAGAGTCTCACTCTGTTGCTCTGGTTAGAATGCCGTGATGTCATAGCTCACAGCAACCTCAGACTCCCGGGTTCAAGCAATTCTCTTGCCTCAGCCTCCAGAATAGCTGGGGTTACACACACCCACCACAAGGCCTGGCTATTTTTATAGACGGGGTCTCACTCTAGCTCAGGCTGGTCTCAAACTCCTGAGCTCCAGTGATCCACCTGCCTCAGCTTCCTAGAGTGCTGGGATTACAGGCATGAGCCACCACGCCCAGCCTTACAATAGACTGTTGTGCCCACCCACCCTTATGAGTTGGTAGGACTGACATAGCCTCACTTACAACAGGCGGTTCTGGCTTAATGGTTGATTGATGTCTCATAGTCAATCATTCAACTTCCACGAATGTGTCTACTCAAGTACATGCCAGGAGCTCTGTTTTGTTTTGTTTTGCTTTGGTTTTTAATTGAACCAGGTGATAAAGAGCTGTTTTTCGAACAGTATATAATTTTCTGCTGCAGATGGCATGGCCTTGCTCCAGACTCTTAGGTGCCAACATTAAGACTCTCCCTCTAGAGCTTGCATCAACTCCAAAGGTACAATAACATCTCCCCTGCTTGGAAGGAATGGCCTGGCTGGCTTAAGACCTTGGACTCCTAAAAAGGTCACTTTTGTGGCAGGCTCATGAATCCTAGAGATATTGTTTATCTCTCATTCTCCAAGGCCTCCAAGTACTTGCCATGTCTTGCTCATTTGATTTCATTAACATGATGTCATTGATACGGCGGACCCACGTCACGTTCTGCAGAATGTTCAGATCATCCAGATTCCTTCAGACTAAGCTATGACAGAGGACTGATGAGTTAACACAGCTCCAGGCAAGACAAGGAAAGCATATTGTGTACTGCCTGAGTGTACTTTCTCCGTTGGGTGACTTTGTTACTTGATTCTAGTAATTGATCTGATGGCAAGGAAGGGAGGTGGGGCAGATGCCGAGGCAGGCTCATGGTGTCTGGTAAGGCACCTCCTTTCATGAGGCTTCTGAACAAGTGGCCAAGTCTGCAGACCCAGAGGCTTCAGGTCATTCTGCAATTTTTTTTTTGAGACAGTCTCACTCTGTTGCCCCTGAGTAGAGTGCCATGGCCTCAGAGCTCACAGTAACCTTAGACTCTTGGGCTCAAGTGATTCTCTTGCTTCAGCCTCCTGAGTAGCTGGAACTACAGGTGCCTGCCACTAATCCAGGCTATTTTTAGATATGGGGTCTCTCTCTCTACCTCAGGCTGGTCTCTAACCTGTGAGCTCAGGCGATCTGCCCGCCTCAGTCTCCCAGAGTGTTACCTGCAAGTTTAAGGGTATCAATCACATTTGCTCAGTCTCAGATCCTATTTTCACCTTCTCATGGCCCTGACTTTCACATAAGCAACATGCCTAGGCTGAGAATCCATCCTTCTTTGAAATTCTTCCACTTTTACAATTAAGACCTATGCCTGAAAGGCCGGGTGCAGTGGCTCACTGCTGTAATCCTAGCACTTTGGGAGGCTGAGGTGGGCAGACCACTTGAGCTCACAACTTCGATACCAGCCTGAGCAACAGGGAGACCCTGTCTCTAAAAATACCTGAGCTACTCAGGAGGCTGAGACAAGAGGATCCTGTGAGCCCAGGAGTTTGAGTTTATTGTGAGCAATAATGCCATGGTACTCAACCCCAGGGCGACTGAGACTCTTTGTAAAAAAAAAAAAAAAAAAAAAACCAACCAAAAAACCTATTCCTGAGCTTAGTCTGCCCTCTGGCTGCAGGAGAAAAGGTCCTCTTCACATCACATGCTGCCATCTGACTCGCACAGTGATTAACTGATCTGAGCTCATCATTTTCCTCCAACACATCAGTGGTTCTAACCAACGGCCACCCAATTTCACCATCCTTTTATTCCTTTTTGTGTTTGTTTCTTTTTGAGATGAGGGTCTATGTTACCCAGGCTTAAACTCCTGGGCTCAAGCGATCCTCCTGCCTCAGCCTCCTGAGTAGCCAGGACCACAGGCGTACTGTGTACTTGGTTCATAATCTTTACAGTTACTATTTATCTGCACTTCCCACATGCCAGGTACATTTGATAAGCAAGTGTATTCCTTTCCACCTACCACTGTTGACAGGGTCGTCATCGCCATCTGTTGTTCCACTCCAGAATCCCATCCTTAAATCTGTTTTTAGGACTACTTCTGGTACCAACTATTTTGGAATTGGTCCCTCAGCAGCAGAGCTTGAGATGGCAATTTTTGTTCAAGTGATGTGGTAAAGAAGGGCCCCGGTGAATTCTTAAGAGAGCAAGGATGGCAATGGATGGCACTTTAGGAGAGGAGTTAGTTCAAAATGTGGGTTCAGCTGAAATCTAGCCTCAATTTGATCCCTAGGAGGAGCTCTGGAGCAAGAGTGCCTCCTCTGAGTTGCCCCCTAGAGGCAGGAGGTTGAACTTTTTTTTTTTTTTTTTTTTTGAGACAGACCCTCAAGCTGTCGCCCTGGATAGAGTGCTATGGCGTCACAGTTCACAGCAACCTCAAACTCTTGGGCCTAAGAGATTCTCTTGCTTTAACATCCCAAGTAGCTGAGACTACAGGAGTCTGCCACAATGCTCAGTCATTTTTTGGTTGTAGTTGTCATTGTTGTTTGGCAGGCCTGGGCTGGATTCGAACCCACCAGATCCTGTATATGTGGCTGGCGCCCTGGCTGTTAGAGCTACAGGCACCAGCCAGGAGGCTGAACTTTTATATTCCCAAATCCGTCGGTCACTGGTTGAAGGATGTCTTGGGAAGAGACATTTCCAGATAAGATAGCTACCTGTCAGTGGAGGGCAATTCTCAGGCGAAGGGTTGCTGTGAAGCTATTAGCAGTCAGCGCTCACTGAAACTGGGAGCTGAGTGCACTGAGCAGGTGACGGGCGTGCCCCAGGCCACCAACTGCATCTGCACTAAACACTGTAATTTTAGAGCGTCTCTAAACACTGTAATTTCCTTTTGTCTCTTGTGTGAATTTTACATAAACCAAGCCATTAATCACACTTTGTGTTTGATGTCTTTTGATCAACGTTATGAAAATTGTATATGGTGTTACCTGTAGTTGTGGTTCCCTTATGTTCATTTCTGTATAATGTGTGATGTTCTGCTAAGCGAGTATGCCACAATTTATTTTCTACTCTTTTTTTTTTGAGACAGAGCCTCAAGCTGACCCCCTGGGTAGAGTGCTGTGACATCACAGCTCACAGCAACCTCCAACTCCTGGGCTCAAGTGAGTCTCTTGCCTCAGCCTCCCAAGTAGCTGGGACCACAGGCGCCTGCCACAATGCCTGGCTATTTTTTGGTTGCAGCTGTCATTATTGTTTGGCGGGCCCAGGCTGGATTGGAACCCGCCACCTTAGGTGTATGTGGCTGGCGCCTTAGCCACTTGAGCCACAGGCGCCGAGCCACACTTCATAATCTTTACCATGAAAAATGTGAATATGGGCTCAGAGCCTATAGCTCAACCGGCTAAGACGCCAGCCACGTACACCTAAGGTGGCGGGTTCAAATCCCCAGCCCGGACCCTCCAAGCAACAATGACGGCTGCAACCAAAAAATGGCCAGGCATTGTGGCGGGGTCCTGTGGTCCCAGCTACTTGGGAGGCGGAGGCAGGAGACTCGCTTGAGCCCAGGAGTTGGAGGTTGCTGTGAGCTATAATGCCACGGCACTCTACCCAGGGGGTCAGCTTGAGGCTCTGTCTCAAAAAAAAAAAAAAGAAAAGAAAAGAAAAATGTGAATATGTATTTAGGAAAATGGCTGGAAAGGAAAGCTATAGCAAAATTCCTACAAAGGTAGCACATGAATATAAATAAACCAATTTCAATTTTCTTCCTATGCTTTTCTATTTGTTTGAAATTTTCTGGAATGAATATTTGTTACTTATATAACTAGCTAAAGACAAGTATTTGTAAAGGGAAGAGTAACAGATGCTAATTTTCCAATAGGTGTGAATCTAATGCACACGTGTTTTTATTATCTGTGTGTAGATATTAAAAATATTATTTTTATTTCCTGCTTTCCTATTGTTCGTGCTGCTCTTCCCAGGTCCTCTCCTTAGCTTGAGGTCTTTTCCCTTCCAGCACCCAATAGTTCCCAGTCATTTGAGATGGCACAGCCTAGAACAATAACTGGCCAACCCAGTGTAACGTGGTGCTTTCCAACTCATAAGACAGATGCTGCTTTATATAACAAGTGTTTTGTAATATCCCCTTTGCTAGGCTGAAAGGAAATCAGAGATGATATTAAGAAAGCCCACCTGTATCCACAATTTTCCTCCAAATTAATACTATGCTTTATGTAAAGAAGAAATACAGGGCCTGGGTGGTGGCTCTTGCCTGTAGTCCTAGCACTCTGGGAGGTCTAGGAGGGTGGATCCTTTGAGGTTCTAGAGTTGGAGATTGGCCTGAGCAAGAGCAACACCCTATCTCTACTAAAAATGGAAAAACTAGTTGGGTGGACATTGTGGTGGGCACCTGTAGTCCCAGCTACTTGAGAAGCTGAGGCAAGAGGATAGCGTAAGCCCAAGAGTTTGAGGTTGCTGTGAGCTATGACACCATGGCACTCTACCCAGGACAACAGAGTGAGACTTTGTCTCAAAAAAAAAAAAAAAAAGAGAAAAAAAGATACAAGGAAGGAAATGTGTAATTAAAATAAATCCTTTGGTATGATTACATTAGAAGACAGTAAGAATTAGATGCTTGTCTATGCGTGTATAATCAAATCATCAGCTTCAAATACAGACCATTCACTTGTGCAGGTGACTCAAATACTTTGGGCGCTCTAATGAATTTTCCAAAATGGCGGATAATTACTGGTAAACTTCTGAACAAAATAATCTTTTAAATTATAAGATAGTTATATTCCTGTATGAAATATAAAATTCAATGCGTATTAAAGCCATGCAGAAAATATGAAAAACAGAGCTAGGATGTGGGATCAGATATTACAAAATTTAAAATTTTCAGTTCCCTCCATGTCCCATGGGCCATTTGAAAGTTGGGTGGGATGTAAGACAATTTTATATTTTGCCAGACTTTTCCACTGTGCTGCAGAGTGCCAGCACTTCCAGCCCTCCACCACTAACTGACTTTGGCATTCCACAAAAATAATCTTACACGTTTCCAAAATGCCTTCCAGGGAACAATGCCATCTCTGTGAAGCACTGCTACTTAGAGCCTTCTTCATGGGTTCACAGAACCTAGTTTCTAGGTTGCTCCCAAAGTGAACAGGACAAGGCAGTAACTGACTGGGGAATCAGTACTCCCGAAACAAGGTGTCTCTGCTCCTCTGAACTTTGTCCTTGCTCAACCTGCACCGCATGCCTCCCGACCAGCCTGAAGCTTACTGTGTGCTGGCACTTTGCTTAACCCTGTCCTCTGTGGCTTTCTAATGACTTCTGTGTCCTCTCAGGCTCTAGCAAACTTGCAATCCCTAAGTGGTTGGTCCCATTTTTTTCCCTTCTGGGATTGTTATATTTTATTTTATTTTTTTGAGACAGAGTCACTGTGTTGCCCTGGGTAGAGTGCTGTGGTGTCACAGCTCACAGCATCCTCTAACTCTTGGGCTCAAGCGATTCTCTTGCCTCAGCCTCCCAAGTAGCTGGGACTACAGGTGCCCACAACAACGTCCAGCTATTTTTTGGTTGTCGTTGTCATTGTTTGGCAGGCCCAAACTGGGATCCAACTACCAGCTCCAGTGTATATGGCTGGTGCCCTGGCCACCAAGCTCAAATAACACAAGTTTTAAAGACTCACAATGTTGTGCAATCTCCAGAACTTTTTCCATCTTTCAAAATGGAAACTCTATACTCTGTTTAACAATTCTCCACCTCCCCCAACCCCAAGGCTGCAGCAAACACCCACACAGAGATCTCTTTGAGCAAGGCTATCTGCAGGATAAGCTTCAAGAGGAGAGATTGCTGGATCAAAGGATCCACGTGGTTAAAATTTAGACAAATGTTATCAAACTGCTCTCTCCAAAGTGGTGAATAATACCGTGGGGAGTGGCGATTCATACTCACACAGGCTATGACCATTACTATTTCCTCATATCTTTGTCAACACTGGGAATTTTTCATCCTTTTAGAAAAATTAAGAATTAGTTTGTACAGCAGGGTGCGGTGGCTCATGCGTGTAATCCTAGGAGTCTGGGAGGCCGAGGTGGGAGAGTCCCTTGAGGTCAGGAGTTTGGGAGACCAGCCTGAGCAAGAGAGAGACCCAATCTCTACTAAAAATAGAAAAAATTAGCTGAGTGTTGTGGTGGGCACTTGTAGCCCAAGCTATTCAGGAGACTGAGGCAGGAGGGTCACTCGAACCCAGGAGTCTGAGGTTGCTGTGAGCTATGATTCCATAGCACTCTAACCCTGGTGGGCAGCAGAGTAAGAATGTCTCAAAACAACAACAACAAAAAAAAAGAGGCTCAGTGCCCGTAGTACAGCGGTTATGGTGCCAGCCACATACACCAAGGTTGGCAGGTTTGAACCTGGCCCAGCCAGCTAAACAACAATGACAACTGCAGCAAAAAATAGCTGGGTGTGGTGGGTGCCTGTAGTCCCAGCTACTTGGGAGCCTGAAGCAAGAGGATCGCTTTAGCCCAAGAGTTTGAGGTTGCTGTGAGCTGTAATGCGATGGCACTCTACTGAAGGCGACATAATGAGACTGTCTCAAAAAAAAAAAAATTAATTGAATTTGATTTTTATCTAAATGACATAACAGGCTGGGCATGCTGGCTCACATGTCATAGTCTCACTTTATTGCCCTTGGCAGAGTGCTGTGCTGTCATAGCTCACAGCAACCTCAAACTCTTAGGCTTAACTGATCCTCTTCCTCAGCCTCTTAAGTAGCTGGGACTACTGGCACCCACCACAACACCTGGCTATTTTTGGAGATGGGGTCTTGCTCTTACTCAGGCTGGTCTGGATCTCCTGAGCTCAGGCAATCCACTGGCCTTGGCCTCCTTGAGTGCTAGGATTACAGACGTGAGTCACTGCACTCAACCAGTATGTGCCATTTCAGCAGGTTTTCAGGAGATAAAAGAGATAAACCTTTGTGTATTCAGTTTGTCATTTTTGACGCTGGGCTCGACCAGTATATGCCCTTTTAGTAGGTTTTCAGGAGATGGATAAGTATGGGTGTGTTCAGTTTGTCATTTTAAATCCAAAATCTTGTCTCTCTATGTCCTTTGCTACTTATGAATTCATCAGTGAAGTTTGACTAATTGAGAATTCAGAGTATAAAGAATAGATTCAGTTCTGAGCCTGGATATTTAACTTTATTTATTTACTTATTTTTTGAGGCAGAGTCTTGCTATGTCACTTGGGGTAGAGTGCCATGGTATCAAAGCTCACAGCAACCTCAAACTCTTGGGCTTAAGTTATTCTCTTGCCTCAGCCTCCTCAGTAGCTGGGACTACAGGCACCCGGCACAACACCTGGCTATTTTTTGGTTGTTGTTGTCGTTGTTGTTTGGCAGGCCTGGGCTGGATTCGAACCCACCGGCTCCCAGTGTCTGTGGCTGGCGCCCTAGCCACTGAGCTACAGGTGCCAAGCCTGGATATTTAACTTTAAATTGTTCATTTTAATAGAAGAACTAAGAAGCCTCTATAGACATTCTTTGGGCATATTACGAGTTTACCTCCAGATCACACAATAAAGTAAATATTGCAGTACAGAGAGTCATGCAGTTTTGTGGGTGCTCAGTATCTATACTAGCTGTGTCTGCAGCATATTGTAGTCTACTAAGCGTGCAAAGAGTCCTGTCTAAAAAACCCCAATGTACATATCTTATTACAAAGTGAGCACTACAGAGAGTTGGGGCTCTTGTCTGGATTAGGCTTTGACTTAAGGGAATGTGTGTGGCTGGTTTTATTTCTCTCCAGACAGCTAAAACCCTCTCCATGTCAGCAATAAGGCTGCTTTGCTTTCTTATCACTCGTGTGTTCACTACGGTAGCGACTTTCATTTCCTAATTTCTTCAAGAACTTTTGCTTTGTCTTTACAACTTTGCTAACTGGTGCCAGCGGTCTAGCTTTTGATCTAATTTGCTTTCAACGTGCCTTCCTCTTTAAGCTTAATCACTTGTCACATTTGATACAGAGTTGACAGATGTGCAAATTCAAGGCTACTGTAGGGTCATTTGTTGGCCTCATCTCAATAGTGTGTCTTAGAGAATAGGGAAGCCCGAAGAGAGGGAGAGAAATGAGGAGTGGTCAGTTGATGGAGCAATCAGAACACTCATTTTTCAATTAATATTGCTGACATATATGGGCATGGTTTGTAGCACCCCCAAATCATTACAAGAGTAACGTCAAAGGTCACTGATCCCAGACACTTGACGGATAAAACTATAAGGTAAAAGTTTGGAATATTGTGAGAATTAACGAAACAGGACAGAGAAACATGAAGTGAGCACAGAACAACTTGCTGGGCACAGATTGCCACAAAGTTTCTTTTTTTTTGAGACAGAGCCTCAAGCTGTCCCCCTGGGTAGAGTGCTGTGGCATCACAGCTCACAGCAACCTCCAACTCCTGGGCTCAAGCGAGTCTCCTGCCTCAGCCTCCCAGGTAGCTGGGACCACAGGCGTCCGCCACAATGCCCGGCTATTTTTTTGTTGCAGCCATCATTTTTTGGCTGGCCCGGGCTGGATTCAAACCTGCCACCTTAGGTGTATGTGGCTGGCGCCTTAGCCACTTGAGCCACAGGCGCCGAGCCACCACAAAGTTTCACTTTTCGAAAAAATAGAACACTGGTGAAGTGCAATCAAGTGGAGCCCAATAAATGTTTCCTCTAGGACATAAAGCAGTAAGTCAAAAAATAATTTACCCACCCAGCAGCAATGAGCACTGTCATGCCTAGACTGTAGGCTCAAATACCATTTCCCACTAAAAAGAATCAGGGATCCTTGAAGAATCGTGGATGATTTCTGGTCTAGAGCAGGAACTGTTCAAGAGGAATCTGGAACATCTTGCCATATAGTCAAAGGTGCTGTCACGTGACAAAGTATCTTGATGTAATAACAGCTTCCTAATATACTGCATAGCAAGCTGTCCCAGAGGCCACAGAACAGAACGGCTCACAGAAAAAATTCAGATCCTGAATCGTGTGGTTTATCAACTCAGTTAAAAACATTGATTGGGAAGCAATGGAATCATTTCAAGCATTCAAGAGCCAACTTGAAGAGGCCCTCTGGCCAAGATGAAATAATTTAAGAGTCAACAAGGATAATAACTAAAATTGTTTGAAACACATCAACTATATTTAATGTTGTGTCATTGTGTCATAATGTCACAAGGACACTAAGAATAAACAAAAAAATCCCTTATTGGAAGATGCTAGTGAACTAATTTATCATATTCTGTGTCCAACCTCTTTTTTTTTCCTGCTGCATATTGGAGGACCAGTTGTCCTGGGCCATGCATTAAATATATAAACACTAATTAAAGCTGATGACCAAAAAAAGAAAAGGTCCATGCATAAGTTTCATGATAACTGGCACCACCAATGAAAAGAACAAGCTTCAAACAATCCGTGTGAGGCCCGTGAGCTGCAGGTTGTACATTTGGACATCCTTGCTTCTAAACTAATCTTTCCTATATGGACTATTTCAGTGAGTAACCATTTGGTAGATGAGGGTGTTTTTCTGCCTAACCAGTCTAGCTGGTAAATATCACCATTTTGCAACATCTGATTGGATCTCAGCATTGACCATCAAAGTCTGCTAATATCACATGCAAAAGAGAAACAACTATATACTATGTATCCCCTGAAGACAGAATAGGATACCACCTTAGAGGTAGTACTGCTTTACAAGGGTCAAACTTGAATCTGACCATGCCTAAGTCTAGTCTATATCAATGGTTCTCAAGGTGTGGTCAGCATCACATGAGACTTGTCACAAATGCAAATTTGGGAGACTTACCCCTGACATGAACCCGAAACTCTGAGAGTGGGGCGTGGCAACCCGTTGTAACAAGTCGTTCAGGTGATTCTGATGCCCACTAAAAACTGAAAACCACTGCTCCAAATCCGAAACCAATTTATAGGAAATGAAGAGGAACATCCTAAACAACTCTCGGGTGATGCAGGAGAAAAAAACACACCGTGGGAAACTATATCAGCCTTTAAATGTAAAGTGAGAAGAGATGAAAAAAGAAATGAAAGGGAATTTATCAGCAGAGACAGACTTAGGAAACATACTAACCTAATTCAAGTAAACAACCTTTTTTTTTTCTTGAGACAGAGTCTCACTATGTTGCCCTTGGTAGAGTGCTGTGGTGTCATAGCTCACAGCAACCACCAACTCTTGGGCTGAAGCGATTCTCTTGCGTCAGCCTCCTAAGTAGCTGGGACTACAGGTGCCCACCACAATGCTTGGCTATTTTTTGGTTGCAGTTGTCATTGTTTAGCTGGCCCAGGCTGGGTTTGAACAGGCCAGTCTCAGTGTATGTGCGCTGTAACCACTGTACTATGGGCCCCAAGCCCAAATAAACAATCCTATTACATTTATGAGATAGTTAGAAATTTTAACACTGGTTACTTCATATTTAGGAAATATTGATTCTTTTTTTTTTGCAGTTTTTGGCCAGGGCTGGATTTGAACCCACCACCTTCGGCATATGGGGCCAGCACCCTACTCCCTTGAGCCATAGGCGCCACCTGATTCTTTTAAACTATAATGGTATTAAAGTGTTAAAATTATTAAACGGAGGGGTACTAAGGAAACTGAAACCTAACTCAGACCCATCTCCCATAAGCAGCCAATTTAAAAGATGCTCGGCTAATCACAGGAGGCCCACGAGGCATAAGTTATATTGTCTTGAACTTCCCATTGGATAGGCCAAAAGGCAATCACTCAAACTTAACCAATCAAATAATTTCTTTGCTCTGCTTCTATATTTATCCCAGGAAAGCCTTCTGCTCTTGCTCCTTTGGCGGATTCTGAACCAACTTTATTTTGGAGCTGCCTGATTCACAAATTGCTGTCTGCTCAAATGAACTCTCCAAAATTTGAATGTGTCAAAATTTACCTTTCAACATAAGTCATGTATATGGGCAAAATGACATGATATTGTCAGTTTGCTTAAAAACCATATTGGGGGCTCGGCGCCTATAGCTCAACCGGCTAAGGCGCCAGCCATGTACACCTAAGGTGGCGGGTTCAAATCCCCAGCCCGGACCCGCCAAACAACAATGAGGGCTGCAACCAAAAAATAGCCGGGCGTTGTGGCGGGCGCCTGTAGTCCCAGCTACTTGGGAGGCAGAGGCAGGAGACTCGCTTGAGCCCAGGAGTTGGAGGTTGCTGTGAGCCGTAATGCCATGGCACTCTACCCAGTGGGACAGCTTGAGGCTCTGTCT
>CAUYTI010026560.1:0-43989 GCA_963575145.1 Galago senegalensis
TTTTAAAGCAATAACTAAGAAAATGACATGAAGGCTGTGTTGACCAGTTTGATGGAAGTATTTCAGAATGCATGTGAAAACCCCCACACTGTACCCCAGAAGAGTATCAATGTACATAGTTAACATTCAATAAAAAAAAAAAAAGAAAAAGAAAAAAAGACTATTTTGCTAAACTAAATGAAGCCTCCATCCTTGAATTGAAGACTAATTAGCAGCTAACATGTATGGGCAGCTCACTGTGTGCTTGGTACCTTGGGCCCATTTCCTCCTGTTCATTTCATAATAATCCTCTCCAGTTTTACAGATGAAGAAACTAAGAAAAATTAAATAATCAAATCACCAGTTCATAGGAGCTATCTGAATCTAGGACTGGGCTCTTAGCTCCTATTACATACTTAGCACTTCTTAAAGCTGCATAATGAGGCTGGTGTAATCCTTATGTACCATATGCTAAGTAAAATCCTTATTGTACATCTGTACTAGAAAAACAGAAATCCAATCAAACTCTATTTTTTAAAAAGAGACACTCTCCCCCATGAAGTTGAAGCTGTTGACATTTACCTCTGTTCCCTGAGACAAAAAGTAGAATATGTTTCCATAAATGTATCGACCATACTGCTGGTGGTAGTGAAGGTCTGTGATGTGAATGGGGAGATCCCAGCAGACAGCCCTTCTCTTTCTGGCACTGGCCCTCAGCTGGGATGTGTGTGTGTGTGTGTGGCTCTTCCCTCATTCACCTTGAGGAAAGGCCTAGTCCACAATAAACTAGTCACTCCACCAAGTGAGGGTGGGGAAACTGACCCGGCCCTCAGACCTTAAGCATAATCAAGATTCAGGAACCAACAACAACATGAGGAGGACTAATAGAGAAAAGCCAAGATAAATCAAGGCACTGACCCTAGAGTTACCAGATGTAATTCAGTAAAGAGAGAGCCTACAATAAAATCTCAAATCACCTCCAAGAATTTTGTACATCCACAAACAAGAACAGAATGCTACGCAAAAGGCTGAGAAAGTAAGAATGCTTTTATATTTTTCAAAGGATTGCCAAAATTAGAAATTAAATAGTTCTAGATGGAAAGTTTTTCAAAAAAACTTCCCCAGAGCACAGAGTAAACAAAAGAAAAAAGACAAATTTTGTTTTTAAATACAGGAAAAGAAAGGGAAGATCAAGGCCAAATGCATGAAGTCCAACATACAAGCAATAAGCACAACCCACAGAGATCATAGAGAAGAAAACTACCCCAGATATGAAAAAAGAGACTTTCTTAGTCTTGAGATGTATGTGGATTTGGATTTGAAAGACCTACTGAGTAGCCAGCACAGTAACTAAAAAAAAGGATCAACCTTAGGTACACCTTGTACAAACATTTTCAGGGGAAAAAAAGATATTATCAAATCTTCAAAAGAAAAAATCTTGTTTGCCTATAAAGTAAAAAAATCAAATATGCTTTATGTCTAATACCAGCAACCTGGATGCTAGAAGGAGCAATGTCTTTCAGCTTCAAGGGCACATTTCAGCCTCAGTTCTATAACCAGACAAAGCAATAGTCCATGGAAAGGCATAAGAAGAATTTTTCAGATATGCAAGGACTCAGAAGCTTACCTTCCCTAAGCTCTTTCTTTGCAAGTAATTTAAGGATGTTTGCCAGGAAAATAAAGCAAATCCAGAGAGAAATGACAAAGGATTTAGGAAAAAGTGGATCCCAGGGATCCATAAAGGGTATTTACAGATAGCAGCTTGGCACTGACCCAGCGAGCCAAGGGCCCAGACCTGCAGTGGATGTCCAGGCTGCAAAAGGGATGGCTTTGGAAAACAAAGACCATCTGCAGAAAGAAAGTATAACTGGAAAACTGGATAAAGGCACATAATGCTTAGGAAAAGAAGAAAGGCAATAAGAAACTTAAGGAATACACAAAAAGCTATACAAGAAAGTCATGGACCATGTATGAAACAAACTGTACTGTGGCATGTTCTTAAGACTGAAGTTTTGATGGGTTGTAAGAGAACAGACTATTTGAGCTCAGTGCTAAGAATGTGCTCATTGCACTAGACCCCTGCAGGATCATAATGCTAAACCAGTCAGGAAGAGGTAATTCCAGGGGACAATCCCATGCAAATTTGGACAATATTTCAGTCATGAAATGGGAGTCAAACTCTTCATATCATCTTATGAAAAAGCACAGCAGATCTGGTTGCAGATGTTGGAAAACCTGTAAATATTAATGACCTTAGGTCATAGCTGATGGTGCCAATCACAGATCTTACTGAGAAGAGTGAAGAGATGTCTGATGGGGTGCCAGGCAGACATTGAAGTATACTTTATATAGTTACAATAGCACTCAACTTAATTATTTCAATAACAATCAGTCATCATTTCTCAGGAGAAGAGTAGTGAGGTACTTAGGGAGTGCTAAACTTTCGTCTTTCTATGGTGTGGCCATGGATGGTATATAGTGAATAAATCAAGAAAAGAGATGGAAGACCAGGTGTGGTAGCTCACGCCTGTAATCCTAGCACTCTGGGAGGCCGAAGTGGAAGGATCACTTAAGGCCAGGAGTTCAAGACCAGCCTGAGCAAGAGCAAGACTCATCTCTACTAAAAATAGAAAAATTAATCATTGTGGCAGGCATCTACACTCCCAGCTACTTGGGAGGCTGAGGCAGGAGGACCACTCAAGCCCAGAAGATTGAGCTTACTGTGGAGCTAGGCTGATACCACGGTACTCCAGCATAGGCAACAGAATGAGTCTCTGTTGCAAAAGAAAAAAAGAGAAAGAAATGAGATGGAAGTATATCATCTAGCACCATGGGCATAACTATCAACAAAACCCAAACCAGGAAATGCTCAAAGAGGCTGTCTCTGAAGCCAGGCATGGTGGCATGTGCCTATAATCTCTGCTACTTGGGAAGTTGAAGCAGGAGGATAGCTGAAGCCCCACAGTTCAAGGCTATAGCACACTATGATCACTGCATTCCAGGCTAGGCAATGTAGGGAGACCCTGTGCCTCCAAAAAAGAGGTGTCTCTGAAAGGTGATGGCAAAGAGGAGGGTATGAGATTAGATGAAAATAAAAGCTAAAAATTCCATTTAAAACAAAGGAAGGAGAAAATATTGAAAATACAACTAGGGAAATGCAGTCGGAATTGGACTGAAGTAGATTTCTGTGTCCCTGTTCCCATACACACATGTAACATTTCTCTGCCTCCTAATATCTTACTCTTACCTTCTGCTTCCTTATAACTTCAGTTGGCCATGACCTCTCTTATCAGTCTGGGTACAGGTAGGAAACAGGTGAAGCCCTGATTTACAAAGCGAGATACGGAAGGGCTTCTTACCAGAGGTGAGGCCAGGTGAAGGGAAACCAAGGTGTGTTGGAGGGGGGCACATCCTATGCCTGCAGGGAGGTTGGGAGCAGTTGCGGACCTGGAGGAAGGCTGGGCTTAGGGAAGGCTACCCTTCAGAGGCTGAGGTCTCAGGAGGAAATGAACCACAGCCAGGTCAGCGGGAGCCAGTGGTAGCTGCAAGGAGCAAGGTGGAGAAGGAGGCCGGGATATGTGGAGAGCAAAGGGAGAATAATCCACACACCTTGTGGCCTGGGCTACATCTCAGGCTTCTTTCTATATGGCCTTTTTAATCACCCTCTCAGGCTATGGTCAGCTGCCCTTGGGTCCACTGCCTGGGCCCATCAACAGTACTGGTAATGGTAAGGGGAGAGGGGAGCAAAATTGGACTACAAACATCCTCGCTCCAGGGAGAGCACTTTCATTTGCTGGCAGGTATAGTACAGATGCAAACGTGCACATGTGTGTGTATAACATAGTTATATATAACTTGTGTATAACAAGTTAATCAGTAGCCACTGTCACGTTGTGATTGGTTGGCCTCACCGCTCAGATGATAATGATACCATTTGCTGAGCACTTCTGCCACCCAGGTGTGGTGACATTACTTTGTGGGAATTCACACTACTGTGTACTAGCCCTAATTAGTAACTGTGTGCTGTAGATGAAGAAGCCAGCCAGAAGATGTCCAGGGATGCATTTCACCCACCCTGGGCCATTTGACTACAGACCTGAACTCCTGAACACAATTTTCGCCATATACCACGAGATGCAAAATAAAAATTAACATCATATCTTAAGTAGCCTTAACTTTGGGGAGAGTTCCCTTCTCCCTGTCAGTGCATTCAAAAGTAATAACAGCAGTATAGTTATCCAAAATGTTACTATTAGGGAAGCATCTCAAAGGGCTTATGGGACTTCATACTATTTATTTTATGTGAATGTATGCTTACCTTACATAAAGTTAAACGGATAGAGTTTAAATTCTTTTTAACTTCAGAAATAATGAGGTTGGACAATTAAGTTCACAAATTCATCCTAGAAAAAGTGCTAATACCTCCCTGCTGAAGATCACTATTGTCACCAGATAGCCAAGAGGAGTACTTCAAAGGAGACTGTAGTGATATTCAGCGACAAGGGAGAGGTTAGTACCTTTTCTACAAAGAGTGTGAGAACTTAATTGTCTGACCTCATATATCCATCTAAAATTGACTGAGAGAGTTGATCTTAGGTTGAGTGTTCTTACTACAAAGATAAGATAATAATAACGGGCATGGGAGGAAATTTGGGGAGGTGATGGATGTTTATGGCCTTGATGGTGGTGATGGTTTCACAGTGTACTGAGATGTTAATTTGCCCAGCTCGCCACACATGTCCATCATTCCTCAATACAATGGTTTTTTAAAAAGTTAAATATTCTAGCAGCATTATCAACTATCACTTATCACCTCAACAAGCATCTGTTTGTATGTCAGGCACGTTACCAGATGCTGGATGATAATAGAGCATAAAACAGCCAAAATTCTGCCTCACGGAGCTGCCATTCTAACTGAAGTTGGCTTGTCCAGAGCTTCATCCAGCTGGCTGCTTAAAACTCAAGTTATTATTAATACATTAGTGCCAATTACAAAGCATTTATTTCCTCAGTCCCCCAAAGAAGAGCTGATTTCTGTTTTCCTGGTTGCTTGACAAGACTCAGACAGTTTTTGTGAATACCAAGCTTTTCCCCACGTGGCAACTAAAGGAGTCATTCTCTCTCTCCACTCCAGTGCTGAGGGATACCCGTAAACTCAGATGCAGGCTGTTACAGGTGCTTGCAAGAACTAACTCCCTCCTCCGTTGTGCTCTTGCTTTCTCTAGGCTACGGAGCGTCCAAGTAGGAAGCTGTGGACACAGTCGGTTGCCACAGAGATGACTAGGATATGATCCATGAATTGCAAGGCCCAGCTAGTGCTCCCAAAGAAAGACGCTTCTCCCGACCACCACTCCAGTGCCCTACAGCTCCAGCGACATCGAGGCAGAAGATGCAGCGGGCAGACAGGAGATGGCCACCACCGAAGTATTGAGGGGGCCTCCCCCAGCCGTTTGTGTCCCAGCTCCACGTGTCTCTCCAAGATGGCCTGTAACAGCACGTCCCTGGAGACTTACCAATACCTGCTGCTGAACGCCAGCAACGCGACGGAACCCGGGGCCACGGCCCTGCCCGGGCCGCTGAGGGTCGTGCTGGCGGTGGGGATGCTGCTCATGATGGTGGTCGGCTTCCTGGGCAACACCGTGGTCTGCGTCATCGTGTACCAGAGGCCGGCCATGCGCTCGGCCATCAACCTGCTGCTGGCCACCCTGGCCTTCTCCGACATCATGCTGTGCGTGTGCTGCATGCCCTTCACGGCTGTCTCCCTCATCACTGTCCGCTGGCACTTTGGGGACGGCTTCTGCCACCTCTCGGCCACGCTCTACTGGTTTTTCGTCCTGGAGGGCGTGGCCATCCTGCTCATCATCAGCGTGGACCGCTTTCTCATCATCGTCCAGCGCCAGGACAAGCTGAACCCGCGGAGGGCCAAGACGATCATCGCAGTCTCCTGGGTGCTGTCCTTCTGCATCGCGGTCCCGCTGCTCTCGGGCCGGACGTTTATGGAGGTGCCCGCGCGCGCCCCCCAGTGTGTGCTGGGCTACACCGAGCTCCCCGCCGCCCGCGCCTACGTGGGGACGCTGGTGGCGGCCGTGTTCTTCGTGCCCTTCAGCGGAATGCTGTGCGCCTACACTTGCATCCTCAACACGGTGCGCAAGAACGCGGTGCGCGTGCACAACCAGTCCGACAGCCTGGACCTGCGCCAGCTCGCCCGCGCCGGCCTGCGGCGGCTGCACCGCCCGCACCAGGTCAGCGTGGACCTGAGCTTCAAGACCAAGGCCTTCACCACCATCCTCATCCTCTTCGTGGGCTTCTCCCTCTGCTGGCTGCCCCACTCGGTCTACAGCCTCTTGTCCGTGTTCAGCCGGCGCTTTTACTACGGTCCCTCCTTCTACGCCACCAGCACCTGCGTCCTGTGGCTCAGTTACCTCAAGTCCGTCTTCAACCCCATCGTCTACTGCTGGAGAATCAAAAAATTCCGCGAGGCCTGCATAGAGCTGCTGCCCCAAACCTTCCAGATCCTTCCCAAAGTGCCTGAGCGGATCCGGAGGAGAATCCAGCCAAACACAGTCTATGTGTGCAACGAGAACCAGTCTGCGGTTTAGGGGGTTCTGGGGTGGGGGCGGAGGTGAGGACTGCAGAGAGCAACTCTGGTGACCCGGGTTCCTGTCCTGCCCTGCTCCCTCGCAGGGTAGTCATAGTTTGCACTCTGCGGTGGCTGTTTAAGCACAAAGGTACTCATTTGTTACTAGATGAGCTGCAGCTCCCAAATTTCAAATTTTGGCAAAGTGAATTTTTTTTTTCTCATCCCGAAGGAGCCTGTGTGGGTCTCATGGGAACTGCAAGGTAGTTAAGGCAAAATGGAGTGGACTGGGGAGTGCAAAAGTAGAAGTCGGGCAGAAAGTCAGGGGCTGGGGGTGGGCAGGGGCAGGGGTCTGTCTCAAGAGCTCAGTCCCTCCTCCCAGCTCCCTCTGCACCTGCTCCAGAGAAATCCTGAGGTGCCATATTCAGAGGAGAGAAACCCAAGTAGGTGCCAGCCGGTGGGTTATCGTTCCCTCTTTGATGCTTGCCTTCTTCAGCTATTCATGTCTGTGGCATATGGGGAATCAGGAAAGGTTCTTTAACCTTGGTCAAATGTGCATTTCTGGCCATGCCAAATCATTCTTTCCAGAAAGAAACCAAAATCTCCCTGGGATGCAGAGTGAGCCCCTGTGATTTTGAGTCCCCTGGTGTGGCACATGGGAGACCTGAGTGGCTCAAAGCCCGCAGAATGTTCTGGGGCAACTCACGTGAAGTGAGAAGCACACCTGGGCACTCATGCTTGTGCCCCATACCCACGCACCCACACCCACATGGCCTGGCCCATCCTGTCCCTGCAGTCTGTGAATAGTCCCTTGGTCCCTTCCCTCTTTCCCTTCCTTTCTTTTCTACCATCTGATTCCAGTGTGCTGAGCAAACCTTCGTAGTGACCTGCTTTCATTGCCAGGAGTGGTCAGTCACCGGGCCTTGTTTACACATTTCCTCCAGACATCCTGGGGCCCCAGAGCCTTTGTGAGCCACCAATGCCCTTCAGCACTACCATGGCTGCAGGAGGCAGAACGGGCAAACCTGCCCCACAGGTGGTCTCCATCAGTCTCTGTGTTCTCCTACCTCATTCAGACCCGCTGCTGCCATCCAGTCCAAAGCTGCCCAGAGGGAACCTTTCTGCTTGCACCCTACACTCAGTTACCTGCAACCCCCAGGAGCTTCTGATGTTGGGAATGAGGTTCCTGATTTCAGGGCATGGCACTGATTCCACTGAGCTCTCTTTATCCTAGGAGAGTGGGAAGTTTAAGGTGAAATTTAGAAAATACTAGGCTGACTCTGTCAGGAATTACTCGTGTGACTAACTTTGATGGGTCTCAGTTTCCCCATTGGCCAACTAAGGAGGCAGGTCCAGAGGATCTCCAACATCCCTTTTCATCTTGCAAACCCTCTGATCGCACAATGTGTGTTTCCTACCCACAGTTACCAGATATTTATTCCTGCATCCATTTATTCATCCATGCAGTGAGTATTTATTAAGTGCCTACTAGATGTAAGGCACTGTGGGGAGACAATGATGAACGAGGTATGGGCTTTGCCCAAAAGCAGTTGTCTGATTTATCTCAGGATAGTGGTAACTTGAATGCAGTTGAAGAGCACAGAAACTCCATTTCCAAGATGTATTAAGAAGCCAGCTCCCTGTTCTCACACTTTCTCCCCATGGTGGTAATGACGAGGGCAGGGAAGAAAGGAGGGTGAAGACAAGAATATAATTACATTAATCTAAGCCCAGATGAGGGTTAAGAAAACAATTGACACCTGTGCTCACCAAGTCCACCCTCCTTTTATATCCAGATGGGGGAGGAGGAAAGAAAAAGGGAGAGAAAAGATGGGCAATGGGTAGGTGATTGATTGAGGTGAGTCCCATCTAGTCTGTGTCCCCAGTGCCCCCAGCAAGGTAAGGATTTCCCTTCCGCTCCCTTGGGACAGAGTTTCAGGGTCCCAGCAGTGTCTAAGAGCATAGCCAGGCCACCGAGGGGACCAAGCCTGTGGGTACCTCCTCTCTGGTGGGCATTTCAGATAATTTTCTTCAGGAGCCTTGAGCAAAAGAGAAGTCATAAAACTGAATGAATGATGGTACCAAAATTTACATCAAATCAGTGTTCTATGATGTGTGTTGGACAGTAAATATATGTTTCAAAGTAATAATTTTGTATATATTTTAAATAAAGTATTATTGCTCTTTCGGTGTATAAGCCTAAATTCTTGCCAAAATTTGCAGGAAGACCATGATTAGTAAATCCAGAATGCCACGCCCAATGCCCCTGTATCGGTTCATTTAGACTGCTATAACAAAAAACCTTAGACTGGGTAATTCATAAGCAATAGAGACTTACTTCTTATAGTTCTGGCGATTGGGAAGTCCAAGATAAAGGCTCTGTGTCTAGTGAAGCCTCTCTCTGTTTCATAGATGGTGCCTTCTTGCTGTGGGAGAAGGGAATTCCCTCAAGCCTCTTTTATGAAGACACTAATCCATTCATAAGGGTGGAGCCCTCGGGACTGAATCACTTCCTAAAGGGCCCACCTCTTAATACAATTGCATTAGGTATTAGGATCCGACATATGAATTTGGCGGCAGGGAAGGGGCTTGGGGGGATGGATTCCAACATTTAGATCATAGCAACTAAGACAAAACAACTTCAGCCTGTACGTTACTTAGCAAAGCTGGAAAGACTATAGGATGTGATCTTAAGATGACAGCCTGGACTAATTGAGCAATGGGAGTCACAGCTATGTGACCACTTCCATCATTTTGCTTCCCTATCACAGTCCTGCTTAGTAACCCCAGCCAGCCAGTCTTCACCTCTGACTTGTAGTTTGCCACCTTCATTATTCCCTCTGGCCTCACCCTTAACAAACTCAATTTCCTAAGATACTAAGTAAAAACCTAGCTCTGGTCTCCTTCTGTGGGACGTACAGGACAAGCACTGCTTTGTTGTTTTGTTATTATTTTTTCATCTTCTCTTTGATCTTCACCTAGACTCTATGTGTAGTCAGGGCAGCTTCACACCTCAATTGTCTCTGTGGGGCCGTGGGCAAAAGACAAAAAAACCTGCGGTAATAAAATGACCCTGAAAGGCAGAGGCCCAGGCTCCCCGGGAGAGCCTTGCCTTAAAAATGAGACACAAGTAAATGTCACACAAGCCCTCCTAATTGTGACTACCCCAGAAAATCCACCACCTTTTCATTTCAAATCTTGGTCCCTGAGGTTGGGGTGAAATAAAAGCAAAGGTTCCCTAGGACGGTCTGACCACCAAGATGAGCAAGAAAAGTCCAGATCAATTCTCCCTTTGCCATTCTGAGCCCTGGGTGTATGTTCCCTGCACAGGACTCACGGTGCATGCTTTTTGTGGACTACAAAACCCTCCACATCAAGTATTTTTGCTATTGCTCTGCTCCCCTTCTTCGTGTATTTGGCCATCCTGGCCCCTAGAGCCCTTGCAGTTGCAGGAGTGCCCAGCACTCAGGTATCTGTTTTTAAGGAAATGAAGAATCAAAACTGCCTATATTAGTGTAAGGCCAGAAGGTAAAACTCTGACTCCTACAGAAGTTAGACAGCTAAAAGTTAACCAGGATATATCCTCTCTTCCTTCCTATAGTTGCTTATTGCTCAAGCCAATTGCTTCTGTACATGACAATTCCTCCCACCTAAGATTGGTCTTTAAGGTGTCTTCTGGACTATGCATTTGGGGGGAACCAACTGATGTCAACTGAACCAGTAGGCACATGGAAACTGACTCAACTGATTCTGTGATCCTCCACTCACGAACTATCTCAGCCAAGAAGACAATTTCTATTTCTCAGCTCAATAAGTTCATCCCCCAGCCAATTAGCAGACCCAATTCCCTAGCCCTTTGTTCACCAAATTATCTTTAAAAACCTTATCTCCATAATTCTCAGGGAAATGTATTTGAGAAATTTCTCCCATCTCCTTACTCAGTGCCCTGCGATATGAAACTCTTTACTGCAACTCCTGCTGTCTCAGTATATTGGCTTCCTTTTGAGCAGTGTATGAGGATGCCGGCCACATATACCAAGGCTGGCAATACAACCCAGGTGGGCAGTGACAGGGTCAGTGGAGCATGTGCTTCAGAATAGGACAGTCTGAACCCCAGCACTGCCTCCCCCTGGGTGTGATTCTGGGCAAGTCACACAGCATGCCTGTGCCCCCACCTTCCTCATCTCTAAAATAGCAGAGACACTCCCAGCCAGAAGACCTGAGTGACAAATAGATAAAAGAATGCATACAAAGGATCTAGGCTAAGGCCTTGTCTATGGTAGATGCTAAAGTTACAGAAGCAATAATTATTACAGTTGTACTGTCAACTTATTTGATAGTCAGACAAGGTTTATCCTTTCTGGGGGCAAAGGTGGAAATTTGTTTCAGAAACTGGATGTTCAGTCTTTCTGAAGAAAAAAACAAACCAAACAATTCTATGTAGACACCAGCAGGGGGTCCTCTAATTCAATTCAATTCTGACACTATCTACCCAGAGTTAGAGTCAGATCCCACGGTTGACAGCTCAGGCTCACAAGACTGCTACCCCTTTAGATACCAATCACAGGTTGAAGTGGTCACTCATGCTTTTGACCAATAGGCTATAAATTGGGGGTTCCCTCCTTGAGTTTAATTAATTGGTTATGGTGGTTCACAGAACTCAGGGAAACACTTCACTTAAGTTTACCCATTTGTTGTAAAGATATTACAGAAGATACAGATGAACAGCCGGATGGAAAAGTTGCATAGAGCAAGGCATATGTGAAGGCGTGCAGAGTTTCTGTGCCTCCTCTGGGACCACCACCCTCCGGGAACCTCCCTGTGTTCAGCTCACCTGAACCTAGTCCTTTGGGGGAATCGTACGGAGGTTTGATCACATGGGCAGGACTGAGGACATCATTGATATTGGCAATCAACTTCAGCCCTTCTCCACTCTTCCCAACCCAAGGGCCAGAGTCCCTTTCCTGAAGCCACCCAGGGGCCCTTAGGCACCAGCCATCTCATTAGCATACAAAAGCCACTCTTACCACTCTGGGGATGCCAAGGATTTTAGGAACAATATACCAGGAACCAGGGCAGAGACCAAATACAGTAGAACGTCTGTAAGTTGACCATCCAAGGGACTGTAACAACTTGTCAGCATATGGAGGTGGTCAACATAAGAAACTAGGCCTACTAGTCTATGAAAATTGGTCAATTTAGGAGGTGGTCATTGTAGGGAGATGGTCACCTATGGAGGTTCTACTGTATCTATTTATTGTATCACAATATCACAGTCCTTGCCTCATCTTCACCTGGCCTAAGATTTCAGAGTTCACTTGGGAAGAAGCCACTAAAGCCAGGAGCATGGGCTCAGCTTTAAAGAACCACATTCTGCTCAGTGGCTCCAGCTGTACCACCGTACTCCATTCAAAATGCTCCCTGGGCTGCCAGCTGGCCTCACAGGGCTGGAATGACACACATTCTGAGGTCCCCAGAGTGCTGCCAGGCCTAGCTGGGAGTGCAGGGAGCATGTGAGGGATAGGTTGGCTAAGAGGCTGCAGTAACACGACAGCCAACACCAAAGTGGCTTTGAACAGGCAACCTTTACTTTCCTCTCACTGGAGTAGCCAGGTGTGCTCTCTGCTCCAAGGGGATGTTCCTCCCACCGAATGTCCTGCTAACCCCCAGGCATTGTCCTCTTCCAGGTGGTCGGTCTGGGCTGCTGCCACTCCCATGTTCCTGTTCCAGCTCATGAGAGGGGAAGAGAATGGGGGAGCATATGCGAGGAGATGCCCCACGTGACCCCTGGAAGTCCACGGCCACCCTTAGCTGCAAAGGAGGCTGGACATGGAGTCCCTGTTGGGCAGCTGTGTGCCCAGCTGCGTCTTCCCATGGAAGAGGAGAAGGATTTGATGGATTCCCAGCAGCTTCTGACAAAACGTTGCACAATTTTAAAAAACAAGAGATGCTAACACAATACGAATTCTGAAGTCATACATACAATTTCACAAAGAGCCTTTGTTCCTTATAAAGTAAACATATTTCTGAAAAGAGTTGCCACTATACATCTAGGCCCAACACATAGAGTCCTGAATCCAAATACAGAAAATGCCTGCATGTGTGCCTGGGGTAAGGAGGAAAGGGTGCCACATTTTACCTTTTAGACACAAACCATGGGAGACATAAAAGCTAAACTCTTTGTGGGTAGGGTGCTGGCCAGATACACTGAGGCTGGCAGGCTTGAACCCACCCAGACTAGCTAAAAACAACAATGACAACTGCAACATAAAAAATAGCTGGGCGTTGTGGCAGGTGCCTGTAATTCCAGCTACTTGGGAGACTAAGGCAAGAGAATCGCTTAAGCCCAAGAGTTTGAGGTTGCTGTGAGCTGTGACGCCACAGCACTCTACCCAGGGTGATAGCTTGAGACTTTGTCTCATATTAAAAAAAAAAGTAAACTGTTTGAAAATGTGTAGCCACAAAGAGATGAATTTTGCCAAGATAAGAGAAAACACTACTATTTAAAACAATAAGCAAATAATCCATACCAAGTAGGACCAACCTTGCCCATGAAATTTATTATGTTAAAGGGAAGAGCAATTTCAAAGCAATTTTACGGCACAGATGGACCAGCACAGAATACAGGATGGACTCAGGTCGGACCTTAGTGATTTAACCACTCAAGGAAAGGAAGGGCTTGGGGACCCTCACTGGGAGGTTAGCATCTGGATTGTCTAAGATTAAAAGGATGTTTAAATGCAAAAGCATGGTGTACACTCATGTGTGCATTATTCTGGGCAGGTGTGTAGGGTTACTGTAGCAGAGAGTTCCAGTTTCTCTTCCTTCATCCTGGAGGAGCAGAGCACACAGGTGTGCTAGGAATAGGAGGGATGCCAGAGATTGCCATGGTCAGAGAAAGAACTTGTGGGGGCTGCCACACAGACTTTTCCTAATTGGTCTGATAGGAACAATGTTGAGGGTTTTTGTGCACAAAATCTGACCTGGTTTGAATGCTGGCTGGGAAAATAAAGCCGAAAATACTTGAGTTCAAATCAAAGTCTGAAAATGCCTGGAGAAGGCTTACATTAGCTCAGGCCCAGTAGTAAGACCAAGAAAATGCCCTGGGTAGAGTGCCGTGGCATCACATCCCCCAGCAACCTCCAACTCTTGGGCTCAAGTGATCCGATCCTCTTGCCTCAGTTTTTCTAATTTTAGTAGAGACCAGGTCTTGCTCTTGCTCAGCTGGTCTTGAACTCATGAGCTCAAGCAATCCACCTGCCTCGGCCTCCCAGAGTGCTAGGATTACAGACATGAGCCGCCACGCAGGCCCCAAGGCTCTTATTAATTTCTAACAAAGGTATATATGCAAAAATAGGGTTAAAAGAATCCCAAGTTCCTAGGAAGACTGGATAGAGAGACTGGGTAAGTGGTAAGGGGTTGGTAAACAGCTGATGGTGTATTTAAATAAAGGGGGAGGGAGAAGCTAGCTTTTCATGCAGGGGAAGTAAACGAGGTTTTCTAATCTAGCTGTATATTCAAACAGCTTAATCCCTCCCATCTTTTGACTCTCCAATGCAATGATTATGTGAAAGGCAAGAGCAATTTCAAAGCAGGAGAGACGGTTGCCCATAGCACAGATGGACCAGTGTGGAGTACAGGAATGAATAGGAGAGTCTAATCCAGCCTGCCCTGGTGCCTCCTGGCTCTTTTCATCTTCCATGGATTTGAAGAATCCCCAGGGACTGTCCGTCTGCTGGTGTTCCCTGGAATACCCCAGGATCGAAGTGGAATGCCCTGTTGAGAAGTCAACCTATCTACCCGCCATAGAACAGAAGGAACTTAGCTATGTGAACACTGCTTGGATGTAACCAGAACTTCTGCATTCACAGATCTAGTCCAAGCTCAGCCTCCTGAGGTGTTCAAGTGAATTCCTGAAAATCCCCAAAGCCTAGTTAGCAAGAACAAATTACTTGCCTGTGATCCTCATGTTTTATATTCTCTGTTTTTTCCCGCCTCTTCTGGCATCTGCTATCCCTTTGCCAACTATTCCAATCTAGAAAAACAGCCAAGTTCATTTTCAGAAGGAAGTTTTTAAAAGAAAGGTTTGCCTCCCCTTACCCCTTATTCATGGTCCTTTGGGGAAATACATTTCTTATATCTTCCCTCATTGAAATGGCAATGACATATTCCCTCATCGCAGTTGTCGTGGTATGGTGAAGCCTTTGAATGCCTTATTACAGCAGAAACAGATCAACAAGCTCACCAAAAAGATGAACAAGCCTGATTGATTTAAAACATGCACAAGGAAAAATGGAAAGCTTAATTTCTTTTCAAAGAGCAAACATAAGTAAGGGAGAAACTTTCTGAACCAAGAGACTCTTTTTCCCTAAGCCCTTGAGATTCTTTCTGGGATCAGAGATGTCATGGGCCTTTCAGGAATCAGACAGTCTAGGCTTCTAGAAAGTACTTTCTCCCTTGAAGGGTGGGGAGTGGAGGCAGCTGGAATGGGCCCCCTTCAGAATAGGAGGTGGCTGTGGGCATCATGGGGCCTCTCTGCAGCCAGGCCCAGGGGAGTGCTCCTGGCTGCGTCCTATAATCTCCAGAGTTGATGCTCTAAATAGTTTTGTCTGAATTATCTCTAAATCTGTGTCATTCCTTCCAGTGAGCCTCCTCCTTCCTACACGGTCTCTTCATTCCTTGACCCTCCACTCTGGCTTTCTTGGGTCATTCCTTCTTCTCAAACAATGAAATAAGCAGTTGACCCCTTCACCCAACATGAGATGACACTAACATCCTAAAGTTTTACCACCTTGAGAGGCCGAGGCAGGTAGATCACCTGAGCTCAGGAGTTTGAGACCAGCCCAAACAAAGTGAGACCTGTGTCTACTGAAAATCGAAAAACTAAAAAAAAAAAAAAGAAAGAAAGAAAGAAGAAAAACTAGCCAGTCATTGTGGCAGCGCCTATAGTCCCGGCTACTCAAGAGAGTGAGGCAGAAGTATCACTTGAACCTAAGAATCTGAGGTTGCTGTGAGCTGTAACACCCTGGTACTCTACCCTGGGCAACAGAGTGAGGCTCTGTCTCAAAAAAAAAAAAAAAAAAAAAAGAAATAAAAAATAAAGTGGAAATGGTAGCTTTTGGTGCCTAGCTCTCAGGAAGCTGAGGCAAGAGGATTGCGTGAGTGTGAGGTTGCTGTGAGTTATGACACCAGGGTACCCTACCCAGGTGACAGAGTGACATTCTGTCTCAAAAAAGAAAAAAGTTTTAAATTTTGTAAAAAAAAAAGACATATATAAATAAATGTTTCCTATATTTTTTTTTTTTTGAGACAGAGCTCAAGCTAACCCCCTGGGTAGAGTGCCATGGCATCACGCTCACAGCAACCTCCAACTCCTGAGCTCAAGAGTCTCCTGCCTCTGACTCCCAAGTAGCTGGGACTACAGGTGCCCGCCACAACGCCTGGCCGTTTTTTTTTTGGTTGCAGCCATCATTGTTGTTTGGCGGGCCCGGGCTGGGGATTCGAACCCGCCACCTTAGGTGTATGTGGCTGGCACCTTAGCCACTTGAGCCACAGGCGCTGAGTCGACATTTTTTTAAAAAGTTTTTAAAAATCTGCTTTTTTTTTCCAATTATAGAAGGAATTTGCTCCTTGTAAAATTGAAAACAAAACCAAACAACTACTGTGTTATTGGAGTTTCTTTTAAAAGAAAAAAGTTTTCTAATCATTTTTATCATGTAAAAATAGATCTTTTATGAAATTCAGATCATAACAGTATCACAACTTTGTGGCCTGGTTTTTATCTTTTTTTTTTTCTTCATGTTTTGAAGCGATTTCTGATAGCCAGTGGTCCTCTGTTGCATGGAGGTGACACAGATCCTTAAGGGTTCCCTGTTTGGGATATTCAAGGCTTTTTTCTTTTTGTTGGCTGTTTTTAAAACAATGTTGCAATAAGCATCCTTGACATAAATTTCCCTGCTTACTTGCTAATTTTTTTTTCATAAAATCAATTTCTAAAATTGTAAATAGGCCTGTAATGGTAGCACTCTGAGAGGCCGAGGTGGGTGGAGCACTTGAGCTCAGGAGTTTGAGACCAGCCTGAGCAAGAGCAAGACTCTGTCTCTACTAAAATTAGAAAAATTAGCTGAGCATGGTGGCTGCATCTGTAGTCCCAGCTACTTGAGAGACTGAGGCAGGAGGATCACTTGAACCTGTGAGACTGAGGTTGCTGTGAGCTATGATGCCATGGCACTCTACCCGTGGAAACAAAGTGATGCTCTGTCTCAAAAAGAAAAATGAAATAAAATGGAAATGATGGCTCCTGGTGCCATAATTAAATTGCTTTTAGGAAAGTGTGTGTCAAGTTACTGTCCCACCAGCCAGGGTTACCAACCGCTTGGGAAACTCTTGGGTAGGTCCTGAAGTACTTCCCATTAGCCACCAGTGGGCCCTCTGCCAATAGGCTGTGCCAAGGTTCCTTTGGGCCACAAGTTGGATTATGAATCCAGTTATGAAGATACCAGGGAGAGTAAACACAATCTTTTAACTTAGAATGCATTATTAAAGAACATTGTCATTTTGCAAAGGATAAAACTAATTAATATATGTTCACTAATTCTATATAGAAAAGTATAAGGGAAACAACTATTAGAGGTCTTTCGCATCTCCCCAGAAACCAATTTGGACTGAGAGGATTACTCATGGCTATGTCAGGCCAATTTGAATTACATTAACTTAAGAAACCCTTTGAACACAGCAGAAATTTGGCACGCTGCCTGGGCCTAGGAATGGTTTTCCAGACTCTCCTGGTTCCCTATCCTACCAGATTTGTATCTTGAATCCCTAAGCCCCAATGTGATAGGAGGTGCAGCTTTTGAGAGGTGATCCAGTCATGAGGGTAGAGCCCCATAATGAACTGGCATTCCTATGAGAAGAGGCAGAGCTCCCTCTGCCATGGGAGACACAGCAAGAAGGTGGCTGTCCGAAGCAGGGAGAGCCCTCCCCAGGAACTCAATTGGCCAGTATCTTGATATTGAACTTCCAACCTCCAGAACTGAGAAATAAATGTCTGTTGCTTCAGCCCCACCAGTCTGCTGTATTTTGTTACAGCAGACCAAGCTGACGCAGACAAACACTCTGGGCAGCCTTTCCTGCCTTGCTGTGGGAAATACATTAAACATGTTTATGTTCCTTTCTCTGTCCTGGGAAGTGGAGCCACACAGTTGTGGCTGTCCCAGTAGCCTAATCAAAAAGATGTATCTCTTCTATTTTCTGTACCTGATGCTATGACATCTGGAAGGGCCTGCCCTTTGGGGACTAGCCAATTCCTAGTGAAGAATTCACCCATCAGCATGCTTTCTAAATACAAACCAGTCTCTCCAGCACCCACACTCCAATCACCTTTATGGAGCTCTCTCTTGTTCTCTATCACCAATGGCTCCAATCACCGTAGGGCCACATACCAAACAACTATGGAGCTCTCTCTTGTTCTCTATCACCAGTGGCTCCAATCACCGTAGGGCCACATACCAAACAACTAGGGACAGCCCTACCCCTCAGAGCCCACTGAAATTATTCAAACTAGGAGGTGTGGCGGTGACACTATACCTCAAAATGTCTATTAATACAATACATTTTAAAACAAAGTATCTCCAATAAGCTGATTGGCTAAAACAGTTTTGCACTCTGCCTCCTACCCTCCTTTCCAGGTCATTAAAAACGCTGGCCATGTATAGGCCAAGATGAGCAGGTGGATACGGGGCAGCAGTGTCAGCGATGGTCCTTGGAATGTGGGATGGCTAGTCATTCTACAACACAAATCCCTGTGTTGTTCGCTGAGAACCAGGATAAAGCTTCACCTTCTAGGCTCATCTGTCTCTATTCCCTGTTGACTCTCTGGGCTCCAGTCAAACTGAATTTTTCTCTCATTGCCAAAAATCCATCATTTCACCCACTTCTGGGTGTGCCTTTCTCCCTCTTCCTGGAGCACTCTCCCCCTGACGGAAGGCCCCTCCTCTTGCATCCGGTTTACCTGTACCTCCACTCTGAGCGTTTGTCCCATGGTGTTACAATTATCTTTGGAGACAGCTGCAGCGGAGCCAAGGCCTAGGGATCTTCTTTACCATTTTATCTGCAGAACTTAGCACCATGCCTGGCACGTAGCAGTCTCTGCACATACACATGTGGAACGAATAAACAATCGAATGCATGAATGCATGAGTGGAAAGGGAAAAACCACCACCTTTCGCATGAAATACAAGTCTTGGTGAACCTCCCAGTCCCTTGATTGCCTTCCTCTGTGACAAGGACATAAATTCTGCAGCTGCATAAACATGACAATAAATTTGAATAAGTTGTGCCACTGGCTGTGCCCCAGAAGGACACAAGAACACTAACTAAAGACAGCCCCAGACAGTCCCTGGACAGACAGATCCTTCGATCCTCCTGACCCACTGGATGTGGATGATGGTTAATTTCATGTGTCAGCATGACTGGGTTACAGGGTGCCCAGAATAAGCTTTATTCTGGGTATGTCTGTGTATATGAGGTTGTTTCCAGTGAGATCAGTATTTGAATGGGTGGTCTCAGTAAAGTTGGGGGTCCTCTCCAGTGGGCCCTGTCTAAGCCACTGGAGGCCTGAATAGAATAAAAGATAGAGAAAGTGCACACATCTTTACCCATTCCAAAAGCTTGTCTGTTTGCTTTGGTTGTTGTTTCCTTAGCTGTACAGAAGGACAAAAGCTTGATGACTATCTGTAGAAAACTCAAATTAATCAACAAAAAAAGACCCAACAATCCCATATATCAATGGGCAAGAGCGATGAATAGAAACTTCTCTAAAGAAGACAGACAAATGGCTAACAAGTATATGAAAAAATGCTCATCGTTCCTAATCATCAGAGAAATGCAAGTCAAAACTACCTTGAGATATCACTTAACCCTAGTGGGAATGGCCCACATCCAAAGTCTCAAAGCTGCAGATGTTGGTGTGGATGTGGAGAGAAGGGAACTCTTTTACACTGCTGGTGGGACTGCAAACTAATACAACCTCTTCAGAAGGAAGTATGGAGAATGCTCAAAGAACTCAAATTAGAACTCCCATTTGATCCCGCAATCCCATTACTAGGTATCTACCCTGAAGAAAAAAAAAGGACACTTGCAGGAGACTGTATATTGCAGCTCGATTTACAATGCCACAATGTGAAAACAACCTAAATGTCCACCAACCAAGGAATGCATTAACAAGCTATGGTATATGTATACCATGAAATACTATTCAGCCACTAAAAAAGATGGAAACTTGGGCAGCACCTGTGGCTCAAAGGAGTAGGGCGCTGGCCCCATATACTGGAGGTAGTGGGTTCAAATCTAGCCCCGGCCAAAAACTGCAAAAAAAAAAAAGATGGAGACTTTACATCTTTTGTATTAATCTGGATGGAGGTGGAACACATTCTTCTTAGTAAAGCATCACAAGAATGGAGAAGCAAGAATCCAATGTTATTTTAATATGAAGGCAATAGATGAGCTAATACAAGGGGGGGTAAGGGAATGAGCAAGTGGGGAGAGGGGAGGATGGGGGAAGGGGGATAATGGTGCATGGCACACCTCTTGGGGGTGAGACACAATTATAAGAGGAACTATATCTAATAAATGCAACTATTATAACCTAATTCCTTGTCCCCTCAATGAATCCCAAACAATAAAAAAAAAGAAAAAAGAAAAAAAAGGTAGCAAAAGAAGAAATTCACCTCCCCCCCCACACTTGCCTGTGCTTGAGTTGGGACACCTCTCATCTTGTCCTGACCTCAAATGGGATTACCATCAGCTCCCAGCTCTCAGGCCTTAGTACTCAGACTGAGTAACTTCACTGGTTTTCTTGGGTCTCCAGCTAGCAGGCTGCAGATGGTAGGGATTTCTCGGCCTCTAGAATCACATGAACCAATTCCTCATAAACAATCTCTCTGTCTCTCTGTACACACACAGACACACACAATCTCCTGTTGGTTCTCTCTCTTTGGAAAACCCTAATACAGTGTGCATGGCCATGGCCAGAGCAGCTTGGGAACAGCTGACTTTCCCTGTCAGCTGCTTAGGAAGCAACTTGTTTGCTAGTCTTTGTACAAACGCAAGATATCTGAAAATTACACCAGTAGGCACACAAATCAAGCGCAAATAGGAAACTGGCAGTGCCTCGGCATGTTTCAACATTCTGTTGCATGAAATTACAGTTATGGGAGCAGAGATAATGAAGGTTTACAGGATGTCTCATGTCAGACGTGCTGAGACAGCCAATCTTCTCCCTGTAATTACATAACCTTCACTGTGGTCGATTCCATACCGGATCGCCCAGGACACAGGCCTGCAAAGCAGGTGTGGAAACACATTAGGAAATCTACAGTAGCAGAGAAGGGGCCTGGCCAAAGGAAACACACTGGCATTCACTGCTGAGACAGGAAGCAGGGAATACCAGCCCTTCTCGTGCCAAACCCAGACATGCACGCACTGTCTATCTACACTGCCTACAAACTCACTTCTTACTGTCCCAGGAGAGCAAAAGCAAAATGCCCCCTTCCTATCCTGTGGTCAGCTTCAGCAGGCTGTTCACTCCTAGGTGTCATGTAGTGGTGACCTACTCGAAAACAGAAATTGGGGCCATAATAGCCTGAGCAACTGTCCAAGGAGGGGCATGACTAGGGATCTGGGACAGGGTACCCCTTCTTCCCTTCCTAAAATGTAACAGAGCTTTCTGTAAAGGAGGCTAGAAAACAATGATGAAATCGTGCAAACTTCTAGTAGGAGACCTGCCAATGAAGCACACACCCCTGCCTACAGTGTCACCTGCTCTGACCCACAAGGCAGCTGTCCTGGCTCTGGTCACTTTTAGTCTGGCCCTTGTTTCTGGGTCAGCTTTACGCAGATCTTTGTAGGCAAATGTGTCACATCATGGATGGGGAAATCTCTGAGCCACTCCTTATTGACAAAGACTGTGTGCTGATTTTGAATTCATTTTCAAGGGCCTACATTCAGCTACTCATGGGTTTACCCAACAGACGGGATTAAGATAATAAATGGTTGACTTTTACATGGGCTGACACAGGGCTCTATTTCCTACATTGATATGAATATGTAAAGTAGCAATTCTACTTCTATATAAAATAATAATGCAGGTGGTCTTTGTGCATCCTTTTGGTAACTAAAGCACTATTTAAAAACCATGAAATGGAATATTATTCAGCATCAGAAAGGAAGGAAATTCTGGAACCTGCTACAACATGAGAGAAGGTTGGAAATATTATGCCAAATGAACAAGACGGTCACAAAAGGACAAATACTGAAGTGACTTCACTTCTGTGAGCTACCTAGAATAGTCAATTCATCGAGACACGAAGTAGAATGATGGTTGGCAGGGGCTGGGGGAGGGGACAATGAGAAGTTATTGCTAAATAGACACAGAGTTTCTGTTTGGGAGGATTTTAAAAGATGGATGGTGCTGATGTTTGCACCACTGTGTCAATATATTTATGTCACAGAACTATACACTTAAAAAAATGGCTAAAACTGTAAATTTTATGTTATATATACATATATATATCTTACCACAATAAAATGTCAAGAAAACATACATGGAAAATGTACTTAAATACAGCCATGTCAGTAATATATGATAACCTGCCTTCCCCCCCCGACATAAAATAGAGTTTCTGACTACGTTTACTCATAAAGTAAATACATGCTTGTAAATTGGCTGAAATAAGAGAAATCGAATCTCTTTAAAGTGTGCATTATTTGGTCTCAGGGAAATACACTCTTGTGCTCTAATTCTTAAGAAAGCAAAAGTTTAGGATTTCAGTTATATTTACTTAGGAGCTCCAGACAATAATTATCCATAGGTCCCCAAATGTTCTGAAAAACAACTTAGAAATAGATTGTGGGGTTTTACTGTGACCAGCTGGCTGCAGAACGGGTGGGGAGGGAGTGTGGGCAGACTGACCTCCTCAATTCCATCATTGTGTACACGGCTAAGCCAGGTACATCACAGCAGCGGGGCCAGGTGAGTCAGTGTGAAGTACGGTGCGCCATCTTAGCTCATGCCCCAGGCGAGCCTGATCCAGTGGGGGTTAGGTTAGCAAGTCATTTTTCCAATCACAGAACCACCATGAGATCCTGAAAGGGCTCAACACACCCACAAGACACATCCATGGGTGGGATGTCATGCAAGAGACAGTGCCTGAGCGGGGTGGGACTGATGGGGCCACCTGGGAGACCCCAGTCCCATAGGGCAGATATCACAGGCTGAGACTATACCTAATCCTTCACCCTCATTTCTCTTGCTTGGAACAGAAGGTTAACCCCAGAAGGAACCTCAGACACTACCCAGCTCTACCTGTTTACGGGCGAGGTTGCCAAGGTTGTGACATGACTTGTCCAGGACCACAGGGGGGTGCATCCTGACCCAGGGAGACCCAGGCTTCCCCATGCCCCCCACACTGAGAAGTGTGACATGACTTTCTCAATTCACACTTGGCTGTTGAGTTGTGCGTGTTGCTAATCCTTTCTTCCCACGTGACCTCATTTAACTAATTTACGACTCTGGACTGCAGGCTGAATTACGGCTGTTTGTTTCCCTTCCCTGGTTGCAAGCTAAGGAAAAGCAGGCTTCATTAATTCAAGCACTTATCTCCCAACAACTGTTAACAAGCCTTTGGACATTGCTCTAGCCATTTAGCTTTTTTGAGAAGGTGAAAGGGCCTCTAGTCCATATGGTCTAGATTCTTATACATTTTCATTTCAAATACTAAGGTTGACAGATCTTCTGAGAGCAAATGGGGTGTTAGTTAATATCTAATTACTCCTAACACAAGTCACAGCCCATTTAACTGAGTCATACGCCGGTCTCTGCCTCCACCAGCAGACACATTTAGAACATCAATTTACACTCTCTTCCCACCCTCCAGGCCTTGTACCCTGCCTCTGTGCTAGTCTCACAATTCAGTCTGGTGCTTCCACACTGCTTCCGTCCAGTCACCTGTATCCATCTAAATCAGTGGTTCTCAGCCTGTGGGTCGTGACCCATGGGACTATACTAAAGGGCCGCAGCATTAGGAAGGTTGAGAACCACTGATCTAAATGGACCTCTCCCACTTCCTTGTTTTCTAATATGCTAATGGACCTCCAGATACCAATGATGTAAAAATGAGAAAACAATTTTACAATTTCCAATCCATGCTTGATTGTTTGAAACAGTCAGCTCCAAGCTGGTTTCTGGTTACCTCACTTAGGGTGGGTGAAGTACCACGTGGGAGAATCTGCAGGCAGGAAATATAGCCCTGGCTTGTTGCCCACTCAGACTCTAAAAAAATACCACCTGAGGCCAGGTGTGGTGGCTCATGCCTGTAATCCCAGTACCCTCGAAGGCTGAGGCACGTAGGTCACCTGAGCTCAGAAATTCGAGATCAGCCTGAGCAAAAGTGAGAACACATCTCTACCAAAAATAGAAGAATTAGCTGGACGTGGTGGTGCACACCTGTATTCCCACCTACTTGGAAGGCTGAGACAAGAGGATGGCTTAAGCTCAAGAGTCTGACATTGCTGTGAGCTATGATGATGCCAGGCCACTCTACCTAGGGTGACAAAGTGAGACTCTATCTCAAAGAAAAAAAAAATCACCCCAAACCATTGTGCCTCTGTTTCTTCCATTTGAAATGTGGATGTGTCAGGACACTTGACCTCTACTCAGACACAGTTGGAATGTTGAGTAAAGGCCAGATGGAGTAGTCAGGGGACATCACCTATGTAGACACTGCCCTTTCCTTGGGGGCAGAACTCTACAAACCAGGAAGGAAAGACCAGGAGAAAGTGCTGTAAAATCTAACAGGAGGGCTTAGAGACCTGATCTAAACTGTGTCTTAGGGGATGAAGCAAAATTTAAAATCTTTAAAAGAAAGAGTCATATTCCTTGAATATGTTCAGGGTTCGAAATCTAAGAGCAGCAGGCTTATTTAAGGGCATTTGGCTAAAAGGTGAAGTATGTTAAGAAGTAATCAGAAACCTCCCTGGTTCAATCCCTCAGTGCGTGATTCATCTGAAGGCAGCAAATGTCAAGGATTGCCCTAACCATACGCAGGAGACGGTTCAGAAGCAGATAGGTTAACATTTGGTGCAGTAACAAATAGACTTTCAGGGACAGGTGTCGCGAAGAGCCAGGAGGTGCGGATTCTAGGATGCCCTAGACCAGGTATGGTGTTGAGTGGAAACCTGCACTCCATCAAGATGGGTTTTATTTGAAAAAAAAAAAAATGACAGAAAGAACAAATAACTAAAAGAATTTTAATAAAATCAACAAGTTTACATTTGTACATCTTGTGTATGTGGGACCCAATTGGAGCGAAGGATAAAGTTGCAAGGACAAAGGTTTCTATGGGAGAGAAAGCAAAAAGCAAGAGCCACTCAAGGTGTCTTAACAGGCATCCACTGAGCAGTGCCAGGCCATGGCTCCCTGCCCACAGTCCCGAGGTGAGTGAGCGTATTTAGTAAGACCCGCAGCAGGAGCCAGGCACCCCGGTGCACAGGACACTCCTACATTAATCCTTGATAGGCAACAGCAGATAAACAGTTCATAAAACCAAATGGTACTGCCCATGGAAGGTTAATGTAAACTGAATTCAGTTCATGCTGTTTTAACTAGAATGGTTACACTGAACCTAATGAGGGGGGAAAGGTCTGAGTGATGGTTCTAATTGTTCTATTCAACGGCAGTCACAAATCAGCAGGCCTGTTAGAAATAACCATATATCTCTCTTAAAAATATGATTTGAGAAAAGGGTTAGTAGGAGTGAAAGGTTCGGGAAAGGTATGGTTTTTTAATATACCAGATAATTCTGCCTATTGTCATAGAATTCTGCTTGTGCTAAAAGATTCGATAGAGATGGAAAACCGCTTGGCTTTAATCTCCACTATTCTAAAGGATGACAGATGTTCCAAAATATTGATCAATGTTCAGAGGAAAAAGAGACTAGGGTCCCCGAGTCAGGAATGAGCAATCACCGAGCTTTTTCAAGACTTCACCCATTTTGTATACAGAGAAAACAGTGCTTTTTAAGAGTGCAACGCTGCAAACATGGGTAACTCATTCTTTGAGAAATATAAACTCGAATTCACAAGTTGTATTGATAATTTACACAATAATATGACCATTCTGTAAGAGTCATCCGCAGGATAAAACTCACGACCAGCCTTTGAGTGTATACCAATTGATACAGCATACATGTGAGCTATAAGGAGAATGTCTTCATCATTTATTCTTTAGATAATTGAAACATAGTTAGGAAAAAATGGTGCTAATTTCCTCCCCCCACCACCAAAGAACTCATGGATGCTTTTGTTTCTTGGCCCAACTGGAATCACAAGATGGAAAAAAAAAATACACCGACCATTATTAGTACAGGAAAGATTTTTTTAAAGGACAGAGAATGAGCTAGCTCCTTATCCCACCTTGGGCTGATACAGACGGGGGTGTTCCAGGGTCCTCTCCTGTCATGTGTACAAACTAACACCTGTCTTCCAAGCATTATGGTAGGGGGTGCACTGTCTTTACTGTTAGTTCCTAGAGAGAATCAATAACCACAATGAAGAAATTCAAAAGAGAGCGGTGAAGTGACAACAACTCCAGCTTGTTCGTATGACTTTACACAGAAACACAAAGGGAATCCCCAGACTGTTAGGATGAGAGGCATTTTCTGCAGGTTCAGGAGACCTCAGAGCAGGCACTTAAAGTGCTGGGGGGTAAAGCAGCCCGACCGGACATCCTCGTGAGGGTGTGCAGGGCAGATGTACCCGCCAGGACACCCAGGACCTACCCTCCTAAAGTGCCAGGGGAAAGTCGGCCTCTCCTAGAATGAATGCTCAGTTTGTGCTCATCACATTTCCCTTTTAATTTCCCAAGTATTCATTAGGAGGTACATTCTAATGAGAGAATATTTTCATCCCTAATGAATAGGACAGATGAATTTTTCTAAACAATAGAAAAACTACAATGATCAGACAAATTTAAATAAAAATGTTTAGACAAACATGTTGATCAGGGAGTTTCAGATCAGCAGATAATAGGGAGGAAAGGAACACATACCTGGGCCCTCACTCACTACGAGATTCTTTCTGCCACCTTCTTTAAGGTTGGCTTTCTCAGTCTCTAAACAGATCTTCACTTGCTAGGCAGCCAGAAGCATATGAATTTACCTTACAGTGAGTGCTTGGGTAAACAAGGCAAAATCTTTTGGGGAGTGAGAACCAGATGGGAAGAAAGGAACGTGATCCTTCCCCAAGATCAGCTGTTTCTAAGGGCAAAGGCAGGGTCCCTAGGTTACCCTGGGAAAAAGAACCACCTTGTGGATGGAGAACGCACCTCCATCAGAACGCAAGGCTGCCCACCACAGGTCCCTGTGCTCTGGCCACTTGCCCAGAGGGCTTCACTTCACGCCACACTGAAGAGGATGTGTGTCTAAAACCGGAGGGGATGGGGTAGCATAAACCCCTCATCTGTGTCTGGATTACATAGGGAAGACTCACTTTCTTTCAAAGTAGATCTTTGTTTTGGATCACTAACTATGTTCCTGGACAGGTGGACTCTTGCATGTCTCTATTTTGAGGATTTTCAGGGATTTTCCATGTACATTCACAGAGAGTAGTCAGAAGTGAAGAGTCCTTGTTTCACGTGGACAAAGGCACCCAGATGTATTCCCTTCGTCCTGGTGGACACAGAGGGTCTGCCTGTCTGCTCTTTCTTTGCGTCCAGCAGGCTTGGTAAAGGACTTGGAGTTCCCCTTGTGCCCTGAGGCCACGCTTTTTTTCAAGTCCGGGCGCCAGGGCTGGGTGAGCTGGGGTTCGTGTGTCTGCTGGCAGCACAGTGCGTGTGCACGAGACCACCATTCGGATATCTAACAAACACAGGCTCACAAAAGGGATTTTGGCACATCTGGCAAAGCTTTTTGTCTGATAGCCGAACTGAGCTTCCTTTTAACTTCATCTGTAAAGAGAAAGAAAGACTGAGAATTTTGTTGCATATAATTAAGTATCAACTTTCTGGTTTTTGATACTTGACATGCTTTACTGCATTATTATTACTGATGAGGATTATTTTAATATCATCTGTATCAAACTATTAAAGGCAAAAATAATCACAAAGTCCCAAAGCTGTAGATGTGAAGAGAAGGAAACACGCTGCTGGGACTGTAGACTAGTACAACTTCTTTGAAAAGAAGTATGGAGAATCCTCAAAGAAGTAAAAATAGACCATCCATTTGATCCTGCAATCTCATTACTAGGCATCTGCCCGGAAGAAAAAAAATCATTTTATCATAAGGACATTTGCACTAGATTGTTTATCACAGCTCAATTTATAATCACCAAGATATGGAAACAACCTAAATGCCCACCAACCCAGGAATGGATTAACAAGCTGTGGCATATGTATACCATGGACTACTATTCAGCCATTAAAAGAGATGGAAATGGGAGGCGCCTGTGGCTCAGTGAGTAGGCCGGCCCCATATACCGAGGGTGGCGGGTTCAAACCCGGCCCCAGCCAAACTGCAACAAAAAATAGCCGGGCATTATGGCGGGCACTTGTAGTCCAGCTACTTGGGAGGCTGAGGCAGAAGAATCGCCTATGCCCAGGAGTTGGAGGTTGCTGGAGCGACTCCGCTGCACTCTACCGAGGGCAAAATAGTGAGACTCTGTCTCTACAAAAAAAAAAAAAAGAGAGATGGAAACTTCACATCTTTTGTATTAACCTGGATGGAGTTAAAACACATTCTTTTTAGTAAAGTTCACAAGATTGGAGAAGCAAGAATCCAATTTACTCAATACTAATATGAAGCCAGTAGATAATTAATACCCACACAAGAGAAAAACTCAATTCATATCAAGTTAGTGAAGGGGGGAGGGGAAAGGGAGAAAAGGGTAAGAGAGTAGGGGCATGGTGGGCTCCCACCTAATGGGCACAGTGTAAGGGTATATGGCACACCTCCTGGGTGTGGGACACAATTACAACAGGGACTTTCCCTAACAAATGCAAACATTGTAACCTAATTGTCTGCACCCTCATATTAATCTGAAATTTTAAAAAAGATGAAAATATAGCCAGGGGTTTGGTGGGCGCCTGTAGTCCCAGCTACTCGGGAGGCTGAGGCAAGAGAATCACCTAAGCCCAAGAGTTGGAGGTTGCTGTGAGCTGTGATGCCACAGCACTCTACCGAGGGTGACAAAGTCAGACTCTGTCTCTTCAGAGGAAAAAAAAAATTTAAAAAAAAACAAAAAGATGAAAATAAAACTATTCTTACTAACTAGAGAAGTAAAAGAACTATAAAACTGCTTTTCTTATTTTACAAAAGCAACTGATGCTTGCCTGAACAAGGCATTTCTATACAAGATCCTCCTTCTAACACTCTCTGAGCTCTATCATTTCAATCGAGGCCTGTTATAAAGTCATGAATGTTAGTGCTGAATAGGACCATATAAATTATCCACAGTTTCTTCATTTGCAAATAAGAAAGTAAGGTACAAATAAGGGACACAGTCCAAGTTGTACTGTCAATGTGGCACATTCCAGACTGGTTCTGGGAAACACAATTCCATTTCTTTAGAAAATGGAACTGAGCTGTAATGTCATCAGCCCCTGTCTGATAAACAGGACTTGAGTTTCACAAGTTATAAAGTCTTTCTGCACCACTCACTTGTGTCAACCCAGGGAAGCCCGTCCACTGACAGGGTCAAGCAGCAACTCAGTGAATTCATCCTGCACTTATTAGTTGCATCAGTCTTTCAACAAACATTGATTGGACACCTTCAACATGCCAACCTTGGCCCTAGGAATATTGATCTGGAGATAAATAAAGGCAGTTCCCAGAGAACTGGCCCCCAAAGAACCCAAAGGTCTCATAGTTAGGGAAGACAGTTGTGACTGCATGTAGTCTAGTGTATAAATGGGCAAAAGAGAAGGTGATCAATCTGTTAGTGGCATGAAATGGTTTCACTAAGGAAAAAAATACTTAGGCTGGATTCAGAGTGGGCCTTTGTCAGGCACAAAAACAAAAGGTAAGAATATGTCAGGCAGTGGCAACAGCATGCACAGAAGTGAAGTTGCATGAAACGTGGGTCACATCTGGGAAGTTCTTGTAGCTAAAGCCAGGACATCTGCTGAGAAGTGGAGACACAAGGGAGGGAAGGACCTTGGGAGGTGTGACTGGCCACGAGGAGCAGCCACTGCCTGGATGTGGGAGGTGACACACTGGATTCTGCTCTGCAAAGAAGGCTCTGCCAGCCACATAGAACACAGGCCCCACAAGAAAGAATTCTCCAGAGGGGGAGCACAGTGGGGGACCAGGAGTGTGTGGGTCTGAATTGGCCTGCGAGGTACTTCTGAGCTCTTCCATTTATTAACTGTGTGACTCCTCTCTCAGTTTCCTCTCCTGTGCCTTGGGGATGATAATAGTAGATACTGCATAAAACTGTTAACGATGATGAAATGAGAGCGTGTCAGAAAGTGCTGGCTAAGGGCTGGTGGTTGCTGACTGCATCAGTGGCCGAAAGGGAAGAACAAGTGCACTCATGTCACATCTGCCAGCCCAGCCTCCATTCTGCTGCCACAGACTCAGCTTCTATGTAAGACCGAATATTGAGGTGTTGAAGTCAGAGAGACAGAAATAACAACTGAGAAAGATTGTTTTTCAATATGTAAAATCTGTCTTCAGTAAAACGTCAACTGGCCAAGAAGCTAGCTCACCCCAAGGGCGGGGCACTCACCTTGTCGCAGGTGTAGATTAAGTTTTCTGACTTGGCCAGGCCCACGGCTACCTGCATGGTCCTCCTGGCATGGACGCTGTTTCTCACGGCCCCCGTCAGGAACGGACAAAGAAGCTGCACTGACCACGTGTCGGGCAGTAGCTGCAGCACCTGGGCCGCATCGAATTCTGTGGCGTGGCGATTCAGCAGGTCCACGGCGGCCACGGTCAGCTCATGGGAGGAGGGCCCAGCGCGGAGGTAAATGGCGAGCAGTGTGTGGAAGAGGCGCTGGCGGTGGGGCGGGTCGCGGCCCTCGGAGCACCACAGGCAGTAGTCCTCCGCCGCCGAGAAGTCCTTCAGCTCGTGCACCAGGATGTGCAGGGCCTTGTCGTCCTCCCCCAGCTTCCCGTGGAGGATGGCGCGCTCCATGGGCAGGCCTGCACCCTGAATCCTCTCTGGGAGACGGAACCCACAATCAGAAAAAGGCAGGGCCTGGGGCCGTGGGGCCTACCACGTGCCCATCCAGTGTGACTGCTCTGAGTTTCAAAAAGGACAAACCAACCCTGCCACCTGGACTACACACTGCCACCCAGATGACTGAGACGAGGTTGTCTGCAACACTGTGCAGTATCTTCTGACCAAGGCAGAAGAACACTATATTCCCTAGCATCCCCCCAAGAGGCATGCTGAACCAACCTCTTTATTCCAATTTCAAGTATGTATTTCACTGAAAGAAATACAGGCTTATACTACTCAAAATACATATCTGTTTGATAAAAAGTTAGAAAAAAAAGTTTTTTTTGTTGTTGTTTCTCCTGCAATTTCTCCTGTTACAAGGAAATGACATAACCCACAGAATCATCAGTCCTGCCCAAAGCACTGCCCTTCCAGGGCTGTATCTCGCTGACAGCCACCTGTTTCCCACCCCATCTGTAAAATAGGAAGTGATAAGAAGATCGTCAGCTCTCCTCCTACTGGAAAGGAGTATTCCAAAGACAATTCGCAGTTTCCAGCCAAGGTTAATACTCAGTTATAGGCATTTCATTTGGGGTTTGGCTACACCGGGCTGCCCTCAGGCCTGATGACCATGGCAGAAACACCCATAAAACAAGCTTATGTACCGATCAGTTGATAAAAATGCTGTGACCTGAGGTTTGCAGGAATGTAACCCATGTTTCCACTAGTAACAAGAGTTCAGTAATTCAGTGTTTATGGACACTTTAGAGCATGATTACTGTGAATAATGAGAATAAGAAAAATGTGTCACTAACCCCAGTACGTACAAATCCAGAAATTCTGTAAAATCAAATGCAGCAAGAAACGAGGTAGTTGATTCAATCAGGTGCGAGCATTGTGCTGCTCAGTGGCACATTTCACACACAGTACAGAAACTATGGCCTCTGCACCCCAAAGAACTGCAGAAATGATCCCCCCTAAGATACCTACGCTACCTTCCTCCAGCCTAGGGCTTGAGAAGCCTTGAGTCTTGAGCAGTCCATGAGTGGGCCGCTGGGACACAGCCAGCTGACGAAGCACTGATAGGCTAGTAAAGCCATCAGAACAAATTTTGACTCAGTGCTTTGAAGCTGAGGACAGAAGTGTGAACAAAGGTATGGTCAAGAGGGCAGTGCCCATAGCTCAGTGAGTAGGGCGCCAGCCACATACACCGAGGTTAGGGGGTTCGAGCCTGGCCTGGGCCTGCTAAACAACAATGACAACTACAGCCAAAAAATGGCCAGGCATTGTGGTAGGCACCTATAATCCCAGCTACTTGGGAGGCTGAGGCAAGAGAATTGCTTAAGCCCAAGAGTTGGAGGTTGCTGTGAGCTGTGATGCCATAGTACTCTATGGAGGGCAACATAGCGAGACTCTGCCTCAAAAATAAATAAATAAGTAAATGAGGTATGGTCAAGAGACACGTAGACATCCCACACCTACTAGGGCAGCTCATTGAAAGGGCACCATCCGCCTGCAGAGGGTGGGAGCACAAGAAGCCCACCATTCCCTCCAGGAAGGCTGACTCTGTCAAAAGAAGGTAAAAGAAACACCCCATGGAAATAAAGCCAGGAGTTGTGCCAAAGCCTTTCTCTCTGATCCCCTTCACTCCCTGGAGAGAAGTTTCTAAAGGGAGAGAATATTGAAATCCTCCTCACCTATCAGGAAGTGGACTCGGTACAAGTTGGACTTCTGCAGTAGGTGCCGCAGTTTGGCCTGCGTCTCAGTGGCTTCTGCACCCTGGCTGTTGGCGGGGGTCCTCTGCCGCAGCACCTCTTCCAGGTAGAGGAGTGCCAAGTGTGTGTGATACTCTTCTTTCTGTAGGAAACGGGGGATCCGAGAAAACAGACAGCGTTTGCAAGTGGGAAGCCCAGAGCTCTCATTTGCCAGCCAGGGTGCCCAGATGGGAGGTGAGCAGGGTGGGTGCTCTTGGCTGGATCAAAAATCTCTCAGAAATCACAAGACAGAGAAGACGAGTTTAACATCTATGGGGAATATAAAAAATACATTTTGAGATGTAAGGGACACAAGATTTAGGTATTCTTTTTTTTTTTTGAGACAGAGTTTCACTTTGCTCCCCTCAGTAGAGTAGCATGGTGTCATGGCCCACAGCAACCTCAAATTCTTAGGCTTAAAGGATTCTCCTGCCTCAGCCTCCTGAGTACCTGGGACCATAGGCACCTACCACAATGCCCGGCTAATTTTTCTATTTTTAGTATAGACAGGATATACTTGCTCTTGCCGAACCGGGTCCTAAACTCCTGAGCTCAGGAAATCTTCCTGCCTTGGCCTTCCAGAATGCTAGGGTTACAGGCATGAGCCACTATGTGCCCGGCCAGGATTTAGGTATTCTACAAAAAGGTACAGCTTCTCTCAGTCTCCTTAAGGATAATAACAAAGGAGGAAATGAAAAGAAAAACATTAGCAGCTTGGCGACCATAGCACAGTGGTTACGGTGCCAGCCACATACACTGAAGGTGGCAGGTTTGAACCCAGCCCGGGGCCAGCTAAACAACTGCAACAAAAAAATAGCTGGGCATTGTGGCGGGCGCCTGTAGTCCCAGCTACTTGGGAGGCTGAGGTAAGAGAATCACTTAAGCCCAAGAGTTGGAGGTTGCTGTGAGCTGTGACGTTACAGCACTCTACTGAGGACGACATAGTGAGACTCAGTCTCAAAAAAAAAAAAAATTACCTGAGTAGACATGAAATGCAAAGTTAAAAAGAAAAAAGTTACCCAGACCAGCAAGTATAGTCTGAATACCCGGTAACACAAAACATTAAGTTAGAACCATGTGCCAAGAAGTATTATGATCAAATTCCCTTTTCAGTTACTCCTGTGCTGTTGCATCCCACACACTTTAGTCTAAGTTCTGAAGGGCTTACCTGCAGTCTCTTGTCCATAACAAGATGTTCCAGATATTTAACAAGAGCTTTAGGGTATTTTTTAAGGCAATTGATAATGTCATCTGGCTTAAAACTATTCTGCTGTTCGTCCAGAGGTCTTTTGGTGAAAACTTGAACTCCGACCTGAAAAAGAAGAGCAGTTTAGTTACTGTGCTTTTTAAACTCAGCTTCCCATCTGTATTTTGGTCACTGCACCGTCATACTTTTCAATAAAATCATCATTACAGATATGGTGATGGAGTACATCACATATGGACAGCTTTTGTATGTCCATCATTTTTCAATAAAGTGGTTTAAAAAATATGGTAATAGAGAAAAACAGTCCAGCCTGAAGCACAAAGACTAAAGGGCATAGAACCAAGCCAGGAAAGGCTGAAATTCTAAAACTCTCTTTACATACCTGGCAGAAATTTCCTCTAAAGAGTTGGAAACTAAAGAATGAAACATTTATGGGTAGCAGGTCTTGACAACCCATGGAGTAATAACTTTGTAATAGTAAGATCATTCGAAAACAAGGCTGGTCACTTGATGAAGCGTATAAAAAAATATATCAAAAGTGTTGAAAATTCAGTACAATAAACCCAGTTCTCTGACATGGATTATCTGCTTTCTGGGTTATTTATGATAGATGGGTCATCTGACATGTCAACCTGGGGTCCCAACAAGTTTTCAGGCTGCCTTCCTGTGCCCATCAAATGGAGTGTGCTTGTCTAATTCTGTCTTCCAAAGAAAGGCAAATGAGGTGAGTAGGAAAGAAATCTGCCCTGCATCCCCACGCACCTACGCGTCCCTGTGCTATTGCAGTGTGTGCAGTGTGTACACACACATACACATACATACACACACATATTCCACAACCCAAAATATGAGAACTACAGCACAGCAGTTTTACTTGTGGATTTTAGGTTCTATAAGCCTGGATTTGTGTCTCAGCTCTACCAACTACAGATTCCTCTTCTGGAATTAATGTCCATCTGGGGGTCACTATACCACTTTAGAGATGATATATGTCAGGTGTATGGCACACACAATTCTGTGTATCTTTTGCTGTTATCATCTATGAACAATGGGAAGAGCCTAAACCTTACAACAGTGCTGGATCCGTGTTGCAGGTGTGTGTGAGTATGAGCGTGACGTGACCTGCGGGTGTGCACAGGTGCGGTGAAGATGGAGTAAAGTAACCACAAAGTGCACGGCCCCAACAGTCCAGTCAAGACAGTACCAGGGAGGATGTGAGAATATATTCCAATGGAAGCTTCAGAAAGGCAGATGCAACACTCAGCAACGGCCCATTTAGGACAAAGGTCCTGGATCAGAAAGTGAATTTTGTCTCTCCAAGGGGAGCTATGGAAATGTATGGTACACACTTTTAACAGTGAGACCAGAAACACTTGCTATCTTTTTCCCAGTCATCTGTGAGGCATTACTAAGGCTTCTGGCCCTCAGTCCTGAGCGCTCTGCCCCTCCTACAGCCAACAGCCAACAGGTGCTTTTTCTTTTTTTTTTTTTTTGCAACAGCGCCTCAAGCTGTCCCCCTGGGTAGAGTGCTGTGGCATAGCTCACAGCAACCTCCAACTCCTGGGCTCAAGTGAGTCTCCTGCCTCCGCCTCCCAAGTTGCTGGGACCACAGGCGCCCGCCACAGCACCTAGCTATTTTTTTTGGTTGCAGCCATCATTTTTGTTTGGCGGGCCCAGGCTGGATTCGAACCCGTCACCTTAGGTGTATGTGGCTGGTGCCTTAGCCACTTGAGCCACAGGCGCTGAGCCACAACAGGTGCTTTTTCACTGTCGTCACTTCTCAGCCTTAAGATGGGTGAGCCCTGCCCACAGCTTCTCCCTCTTCTAGACTACAACCTCCACATTGGGACAGAGGGGGCAGAGACAAGGACAATGGTCTGCCCGATGGGGCCCAGGCTGGGGGGCTTTCTCCTCTCAAGGACCACATCCTGCAGGGCAACCACCTGATTCTGCACCAGAAAACAACAGTGTCACACATCATTCACTTGGGGGGAAGGGTCATGGGGGGTTAGAAAGCAGGTATTTTCAAGATGCTGAATGTGAGCTGGTGCTGCTTCTTGCTTTTCTATAAAAGTGACCTTACCCCAGAAAGACCATGTCTCTGAAACACCAAAATGCAGAACTGCCCTCAGAGCGAGAATTCAGATGGTTCAAAGGAAGGGATTTTAAAAAAAGAACTAAGAAAACAGAGGGGGAGGTTGAAACGTAGCTTTCTTTCCCCACCTAAAATCAAAGTATTTTGTTTTTACCACCCACCCCCCAAAAGAATGCATTTAAGAAGCACAAACCTCCTCGCTCTTCTGCAGGACCCAGTCAGCGTGGGCCCACACCAGCTCCTGGTCTACGCAGCAGGTGAGGAAATCAACGATGTATTCATACACATCTGAGCGCGTGGAGTCCTGGATGTCCCCATTCACAATGTTCACCCACAACTGGACAGAAATAAAAGCAAAAAGAGAAAAAAAATTCAATAAAATTTTAAAATAATAGAAATGGAAAAGGACATATCTTTTAGAATTAGCTCGGAAAGAGCCTATGTTTACTTAGCTTTTTTAATACTTTGAGAAGTAGCTGGAAAAACTGTGAACACTTAAATCAATTTTAACTTTTTTTTGGAGAAATAATGAAATATAAAAATAAAAGGTCCAAGAAATAAAAAAAAAAAAACCCAAGTTCTTTTTCTTTCCTTTTTTTCCTTAACAATACAATCACAAATACTTAATCCAATGTGCAGATAGAGGTAAGTGTATTAAAAATGTTTCTTCATGTAATAATCGCTGATAATGTCGGGACACAGAAGAGATTCACCTGTAAGCATCTGCTAGCCTCTGTTTCCATCTTCTCCACCACAGGAATCCTGGATTTTGAAGTCTCTTTTGCACCTATTAAGTTTTTTTTTTTTTTTTTTTGAGACAGAGCCACAAGCTGTCCCCCAGGGTAGAGTGCCGGGGCATTACAGCACACAGCAACCACCAACTCCTGGGCTCAAGCGAGTCTCTTGCCTCTGCCTCCCAAGTAGCTGGGACCACAGGCGCCCGCCACAACGCCCGGCTATTTTTTGGTTGCAGCTGTCATTGTTGTTTGGCGGGTCCGAGCTGGGGATTCGAACCCTCCACCTTAGGTCCGGTTGAGCTATAGGCGCCGAGCCCACAAGATATTTTTAAATATTGAATTTAAATTTCTTTACATGTTTGTTTTTTTTTTTTTAATTTTTTATTTTTTGGAGACAGAGTCTCACTATGTCGCCCTCTGTAAAGTGTGGTGTCTCAGCTCACAGCAACCTCAAACTCTAGGGCTCAAGCAGTTTTCTTGCCTCAGCCTGCCAGGTACCTGGGACTACAAGTGCCTGCCACAACGCCCAGCTATTTTTCGGTTGGAGTTGTCATTGTTATTTTGCAGGCCTGGGCTGGATTTGAACCCACTAGCTCTGGTGTATGTGGCTGGTACTCTAGCCATTTGAGCTATAGGTGCTGAGCCATCTTTACATGTTTTTAGAGAAGAGAATGAAGAATGAATGTAGGAAGCTGGGTATGGTAACTAGCCCCTGTAATCTCAGCTACCCAACAGGCTGAGGCAGGAGATTGCTTGAGGCCAGGAATTTGAGACCGGCCTCAGCAACATAGCCAGACCCCATTTCAAAAATACAGTGTACACTTCTAGGTGCAGGGTCAGCTACTCAAGAAGTTGAGGCAGGGAAAGTTGAGCCCAGACGTTGAAGACCAGCCTGGGCAACATAACAAGACTCCATCTCAGTTTTGTTTTTTTTTAAAGCAATATACTGACTTTAAAATTTTGTCAGGAAAGTGAAATGGAGGTATAAGTTCTTTATTTACAGTTTTTTTTTTTTCTCAATCAGGCCCAGGAGATGTTTGCAGTTTCTTAAAAAGGATGATGGTACATAATTCCATCACTATAAGATATTGTTTACATTGGATACATTTCAAAGACTAAAACAACAGTTTTCTCTAACATTAATAATGAGAAGTTTTAAATGTTAACTTATAAATATCCAAAGATTTATGTAGTTTTTCAGAAGTATTTTAGCATGTATCTGAATAAAATCTTTTAAAGATTACTGGCAAAGCCAGCACTAAAGTGAGGCAAGGAGACATCTAGAGTGCCGAATTTAAGGGAGTTCTCACTTCCAAGGTCCTGCAGGTACAGAGTTAGTACTTGGGAGAACCTAACGGTATATGTCTGATGTGGTATCTAGATATTTACTGTGCTCATCGCAGTCCCAGCCCTAATGACTAGATTATTCAAATTAGAAATTAGCTTGTGAAAAATTGGTTTTAGAAAAAAATTTTTGGAAATAACAGTCATTTTTCAATTGTTTCTAATTTGTTTTTTAGGGTTGGGCTGAAAACTCAGCCTGAATCAAAATGCCCTGAGCTGCTTGCCAATTACTGTGACATGTTGCTAAGAAAAACACCATTAAGCAAAAAACTAACCTCTGAAGAGATTGAAGCAAAGCTTAAAGAAGTGGTACATAAGTCTTTTTGTATTTCAGCTTTTTAAATTACCTTACTTTGAGTTTCTCTTTTGCTTATAGGACTTGCTTTAATAATACCAATTTTTAAAAACATATATCTGGGGCAGTGCCTGTGCTCAGTGGGTAGGGCACCAGCCCCATATACCGAGGGTGGCAGGTTCAAACCCAGCCCTGGAAAAATTGTAACAACAAAAAAAAAAAACCAGCTGGACATTGTGGCAGGCACCTATAGTCCCAGCTACTCTAGAGGCTGAGGCAAGAGAATTGCCTAAGCCCAGGAGTTGGAATTGCTGTGATCTGTGATGCTACAGAACTCTACCGAGAGCAACATAGTGAGACTCTATCTCTACAAAAAGAAAACTGTATATCTGTAACTAGCTAATGTAAAGTTTATAGTATAAGACTACTGGATAGTTATTTTTCTCTGTGAAAATTTTTATTTTATGGCTTCCTAAAAACAGATAACATTTAATTCTCCTTTCTTGATTCTTTTTAGGCAGTATTCTATCTCCTATTAAAAGATTAAAAAGGGGAAAGTAAAACTGATAAATTTGGAATAATAATAGAGAGTGGGAGTTTTTCACTCCTTTATTTTTTGTGAGAGCCCAACATAGAGATGATTGAGAATAGATAGAGTTAGTTGCTCTCATTTTTTTTTTGTGAGTGTAACAATAAAAGCCAAAGAATACAGAGAAGGGAAAATAAGGAAAGACATAGGGCAAGTGTAGACAAAAAAGATAATTATAGTCAGGAAAAAAGTAAAGAAGATATGAAGAAGAGAAAACTTGGGAAGAACCATTGATTTTTTTTTTTTCATGGAAAGTGTGGTCCTTTTTTATATAGAATCTTAAAAAGCTGGTATTTATGGGGACTAAACGGTTATTTGGTTACATTCTCACATTTGCTGACTTTTCAGGTAGTCTAACAATTGGTTATGTTTCAGAGATAGACTCTATCTGTATTTGTTTCTATAAATTTCTGAATTTTGGCAATTGGGGAATATAGAAAGGTCTAAATGAGAGAGACTATTTAAGAGTATATAAGAATTGAAAGTAACTTTGTTTTTCATACAGCTCTTGGTACTTAAATATGTACAAAACAAAGATGTTTTTATGAGGTATCACAAAGCTCATTTGACACGACGTCTTATATTAGACATCTCTGCTGATAGTGAAATTGAAGAAAATATGGTAGAGTGGCTAAGAGTAAGTATATTTTTTAATATTTGGTTTCTAATATATTATGTGGTTTATATACATCTTTAAGACATTTTGGGTGATACCATTACTGTTAAAAGAAATGGGGAGCATTTTATAAGAATATAGCATCAATTATATAAAGTGATGACTAATAAGGTAAATTTTCTTAGTAAAGACTTACAGTAAAACATCTGTGCGGCTTGGCGCCTATAGCTCAACTGGCTAAGGCACCAGCCACGTACACCTAAGGTGGCGGGTTCAAACCCCCAGCCCAGACCAGCCAAACAACAATGACGGCTGCAACCAAAAAAAAAAAAAAAATAGCCAGGCGTTGTGGCGGGCGCCTGTGGTCCCAGCTACTTGGGAGGCGGAGGCAAGAGACTCGCTTTAGCCCAGGAATTGGAGGTTGCTGTGAGCTGTGATGCCACCGCACTCTACCCAGGGGGACAGCTTGAGGCTCTGTCTCAAAAAAAAAAAAAAAATCTTTGCTCTTGCTTTCTTTATACTGTTTCTTGGATATACCTCTGCTCTCCTTTGAACCAACCTTATTAATAAACAGGCTACAGGGCAAATTATTTTATTTTTAAGGTGTTTTCTATGCTATGTACTTAACTATAGAGATGTTTGTAAATAATTAACAACAAATACATCTGTATAGCAAAATGAACCTTTAAATGATGGCTTAGTTAGGATAATCAATGCTGATTATAACTAAATTCCCATATAAAATATTTTGAATCTCTGCCTTTTAGTTCGTTTTAATGGAATTTGAGCATTATTAAAATGAATATCCTTCATTTCTGGATAGATAAGTTGATTGATTTTAACTTAGAGATAACTCTGCTTTGCATGGCAGCATGGGATAGTAAAAATTACTGTGCCATCTGAAACTGTGTATAGTGGGAAAAAGAATGTTTTAGGACTTTAAAAAAATTTTGTCAAAATATTCAGAACTCTTACTGTCAGTTATTTGCGGAAAAAATGACAATACTATTATGTATTTAGTATACTGCACTTTAAAACATAAGAAACAATTAGAATTAAAGTACTTTAAAGATTTCTTTGTAAAAAACATCAAGTGTAGGCTCAGCACCTGTAGCTCAGAGGCCAGGGCGCCAGACATACACCAAGGCTGGCGCGTTCAAACCCAGCCCAGGGCCTGCAAAGAAACAATGACGACTGTCACAAAAAAAAGCCAGGTGTTGTGGCAGGTGCTTGTAGTCTCAACTACTTGGGAAGCTGAGGCAAGAGAATCACTTAAGCCCAAGAGTTTGAGGTTGCTGTGAACTGTGATGCTACAGCACTCTCCTGAAGGCAACATAGTAAGACTCTGTCTCAAAAACAAAAACAAACAAAAAAAATCGAGAGTAGTTAGGAAAATATTTGTACTTTATGTGTCTAATATTGTATCTAGAATATTTAAAGATACAACAATAAAACAACAACTCAATTAAAAATGAGCAAAGGATTTAACTCTTCACAAAAGATATACAGATAGCCAATAATTACATGCAGAGATGCTCAACATCATTAGTGAAATGCAAATCAAAGCCACAAGGAGATTCCACTTTCAGCTGTCAGGATAGCTGAAATAAAAAGACACTAACTGGCTGGGCGCCTTAGCTCAGCAGCTGGCGCGCCAGCCACATACGTGGGGTTGGCAGCTTCAAACCCAGCCTGAGCCTGCCAAAAAGCAGTAACAGCCACAACAACAACAACCAAAAATAGCCGGGCATTAATGGCAGGCGTGTTGTACTCCCTGCTACTTGGGAGGCTGAGGCAAGAAAATTGCTTAAACCTAAGAGTTTGAGGTTGCTGTGAGCTATGATGCCAGAGCACTCTACCAAGGGGGACATAGTAAGACTCTGTCTCAAAAATAAAGATAGACAATAACATACTGCCAGGAAGAGGAGAAATTGGAACATAATTAGGTTGCTAGTGGGGATATAAAATGGTACTGCCACTTAGAAAATTGTTGGGGCAGTCTTTTTTTTTTTTTTTCCTTTTTTCTTTTGGGGAAGGTGGTCTTTTTGGTTTTGTTTGTTTTGTTTTTGAAGCAGTCTCAGGCTGTCTCCTTGGGTATAGTATCATAGCGTCATAGCTCACAGCAACCTCCAGCTTGGGCTCAAGTGATCCTCTTGTGTCAGTAGAGATTTTTAGTAGAGATGTTGGGTGGTCTTACTTTTGCTCAGGCTGGTCTTGAACTCATGAGCTCAAGCTATCCACCCGTCTGGTCCTCCCAGAGTGCTAGGATTACAGGTATGAGCCACTGCACCAGTCAGGGGCAGTTTCTTTTTTCTTTTTGGGGGGGGGGGGGCAGAACAGAGTCTCACTATGTCACCCTTAGTAGAGTGCCATGGTGTCACAGCTCACAGCAACCTCAAACTCTTGGGCTTAAGCAATTCTTTTGCCTCAGCCTCCCAAGTAGCTGGGACTACAGGTGCCCGCTACAACTCCCAGCTATTTTTTTGTTGTTGTTGTAGTTGTCATTGTTTAGCAGGCCTGGGCCAGGTTCAAACCTGCCAGCCCCAGTATATGTGGCCAGTGCCCTAACTGCTGAGCTACAGGTGCCACACCCAGGGGCAGTTTCTTAAAAAGTTAAAACATTTAATTAATGTAGGAGTTCTATTTCTAGATAATTCCACTTTAGAGAAATGAAACATATGTTTATATAAAAACTTGTAAATTTCATGGCAGTATTTATAATAGTCAAAACACAACCTAAAATGGCAGTGAGCTAATGAATAAAAAAATTGGTTTATTCATATAATAAAAGATTACTTGACAATAAAGTGAAATGAAGTACTAAGACACTGCAATATGAATGAACTTTGAAAATGTTATAATGCTAAGTGAAACAAGCCAGTCACACAAGGCCACATGTCTACTATTTCACTAATGTGAAGTGTCCAGAATAGGTAAATCTTTAGAGACAGAAATTAGATTAATTGTTTCTAGGAGCTGGGGCTGGGAGGGGAAATGGAGAGTGACTACAGATAAGATTTTTCCTGTAGTGATGAAGATGTCTAAAATTCTAGATGTCTAGATAGTGGTGGCTAGGCACAGTGGCACACACCTATATTCCTACCTCTGTAGGAGGCCAAGGTGGGTAGATTGCTTGAGCTCAGGAGTTCAAGACCAGTGTGAGCAAGAGTGAGATCTTGTCTCTACTAAAAGTAGAAAAACTAGCCAGCCATTGTGGTGGGCACCTGTAGCCCCAGCTACTAGAGAGCTGAGGCAAGAGAATCACTTGACCCCAACCGTTTGAGGTTGATGTGAGCCACGGCACTCTAGCAAGGGTGACAAAGTGAGATACTATCTCAAAAACAAACAGTAAAAAATAAAATGAGATAGTGATTATAATTACATAAGTCTGTGAATGTACTAAAATCTACTAAGTTGTATACTTAAAAAGGGGTGAATTTTATGGTAGATGAATTTCATGTCTTAACAAAGCCTTTATTAAAATGAAGAGAGTGGTTTGAATAGCACTTCCCTTCGTGCCCTATAACTTATGATGGAATAAGCATTTTTTCTGTGCTTTGGAGAGTTGTCAAACCCCCTGTAAGTTTGGATCAGCTTCTAGCATTTTATCTTTTGGGCTTTCGGTGTCATGAAATACTGAGAGTTCCTTTGCTGTCAAGTTTTTGCCAGCATTACTTCCTCTGGGGTATCTTAGACTTTTCTCTTTATGTTGCTAATTTGCCTTCACTAAGTTCCTATGCTTGCGTATCTGTAGAGTCCTTAATGTTGACAGTGCCAGACTGATGACCAGTCAGCTTTCTTATTTAACTCCATTAATGTTTAATTTTTTTCTTTTTTTTTTTCTGAGACAGAGTCTCACTATGTTGCCCTGGGTAGAGTGTTATGGCATCAGAGCTCACAGTAACCTCAAACTCCACAGAGTCTCACTATGTTGCCCTGGGTAGAGTGCTATGGCATCAGAGCTCACAGTAACCTCAAACTCCTGGGCTTAAGCAATTCTCTAGCCTCAGCCTTCCAAGTAGCTGGGACTACAGATCCCTGCCACAGTGCCCAGCTATTTTTTTTTTTTTTTGGTTGCAGTTGTAATTGTTGTTTAGCTGGCCCACGCCAGGCTCAAATCCACAGCCTCGGTGTATGTGGCTCCCTACTTACTGAGCTACAGGCGCTGAACCTTAATGTTTTATTTTATCTTCATTTCCAGCACTAACGCTGTTCCTTTCTTTGGTGTACTTTCATCAACTTTGTTGCTCAGTTACTTCATTTGATTATTCATTTTTGTAACTCATCATGTGTTTTTATCACTGGAAAATGGGTGCGGTGGGACCACACATCACGCTCATCATGCTGTCCATAGGTGAACTAAACAAACAGATGACTAGTAGACTTTGAAAAAATAATTGTGGCTCGGCGCCTATAGCTCAACCGGCTAAGGCGCCAGCCATGTACACCTAAGGTGGCAGGTTCGAATCCCCAGCCCGGACCCGCCAAACAACAATGACGGCTGCAACCAAAAAATAGCCGGGCGTTGTGGCAGGTGCCTGTGGTCCCAGCTACTTGGGAGGCGGAGGCAAGAGACTCGCTTG
>CAUYTI010026568.1:0-17571 GCA_963575145.1 Galago senegalensis
TTTATTTATTTATTTATTTATTTTGAGACGGAGCCTCAAGCTATCCCCCTGGGTAGAGTGCCATGGCATCATGCTCACAGCAACCTCCAACTCCTGGGCTCAAGCGAGTCTCCTGCCTCAGCCTCCCAAGTAGCTGGGACCACAGGCACCTGCCACAATGCCTGGCCATTTTTTGGTTGTAGCCATCATTGTTGTTTGGCGGGCCCAGGCTGGGGATTCGAACCTGCCACCTTAGGTGTATGTGGCTGGCGCCTTAGCCGCTTGAGCCACAGGCGCCGAGCCATAAAATTTAGTATCTTAACCATTTTTAAGTGTACGGTTCGGTGGCAATATGTACATTCAAACTGATATGCAACCATTACCACCATCCTTATCTCCAGAACTCTTTGCATCTTGCAAAACTGAACTCTATGCCCATTCAAAAATAGCTCCCCATTCTAGACCCCTACCCTAGTCCCTGGCAAATACTGTTCTACTTTCTGTCTCTATGAATTTGACCACTCAAGGCACCTAATTCTGTATTTCATTAGTTTATGCTTTTATTTTATTATATGGCTTCTTTCTTTAGTTGATTTGCTCTTCTTTACAAATTTCTTGAGATGGAAACTGAGCTCATTTTTACAGTACTTTTATGTTCCCTTGCAAGTGCTTTACATATGTTAGCCTAGTTAGTTTTCACAACATCTCTAAGAGACAAGCTATTGCTCTCACTTGACCACTCCACCAAGTGGCAGATCCAGGATTTAACGCAGGCAACCAAATTCCAGAGCTTGCATTCGTTGTTTTTTTTCTTTTCTTTCTTTCTTTTTTTTTTTTTTTTTGAGACAGTCTCACCTTGTTGCCTTGGGTTGAGTGCTGTAGCTTATAGCAACCTCAAACTCTTATCTCAAAAAATAAAAACAAACAAACATAAAAAAGCAATTAAAAACAGAAGCACTAGTCAGAAAGAAGTAGATCATGGCCAGAGAGTATCATCAGGAGAAAGATTAAGTGGTGCTTTAAAAAAAAAAAAAAAGAAAGAAAAGAAAAAGGAGGGCAGCACCTGTGGCTCAGTGGGTAGGGCACCAGCCCCATATATCGAGGGTGGCGGGTTCAAACTCAGCCCCAGCCAAACTGCAACAACAACAACAATAAAAATAGCTGGGCATTGTGGCAGATGCCTGAGGTAAGAGAATCGCTAAGCCCAGGAGTTGGCGGTTGCTGTGAACTATGTGACGCCACAGCACTCTAAGAAAAAGGACGAAGAGTTTCAAAAGAAAAACATGTATATTATTAGCAGGAAAGTTACAATGAACTAGTTAGGCAAATAACCTTAGATCTTCAAGCATGTTCAACTATTAGAGTTCTTAGTAATGAGTAAAAAGGAGAAACTAATAGTCCAAATATTTTAAGGTTAGATCATACAGAGCAATAAAAATTTACTTACTTCACTAGAGCAGCTGCTTCAGGAAGTACATCAGCAAACGATTCACGGAATATGATTGCATTTTTCCTCTTACAGTTCTGTATGACATCATTGGCAAGGTAAAAGAGATTCAAACGGTGGGGATATGCAGCTAGAGATAACAAAAGACAATAAATAAACAAAATGAGTCGATTTATACTTAGTTCAACTTATTCCAAAACAGTGTTCTCAAACTGTTACTGCTTTTTTACATGGATATAAACAGTGGAGGTAATGACATAGAAAGAAGGAAGGGTGGGTAAGCAAGCTCAACTTGCTGTGAAAACACAAAAATACAATCAGAATGTGACTTCCAGCAAGTCCTTCGCATTATTATTATAGATAGATCCATTCCATCACCTACCCCAAATACTACTCAGATATACATAAAGTCTTCCCTTCTTCATCTGCTGGAAGGGAGGCTCTGTTCCATCACTAGGTAAAATAATATAATCCCATGTAAACAAGTAGGTTAAGCTTTTCAAAGGCCCATGACAAAGTCCAATCAATTTACTACCTAGAACCTTGAGCAAAGCTAACTCAAGTATCATTATTAATCAGGACAATTATCTTCTCTCAAAACATGAATTCACTCTTTCTAAGAGTAGAATGTGAACGTTTTAAAGCAATAACTGAGAAAATGACATGAAGGCTGTGTTGACCAGTTTGATGGAAGTATTTCAGAATGCATGTGAAAACCCCACACTGTACCCCAGAAGTGCATTAATGTACATATTTAACATTCAATAAAAAAAAAAAGAAAACCAACTGTTTTTTTTGTTGTTGTTGTTGTCTTCCCCATAGTTTTTCCTGTAATCATATGTGAGTGAATCCTTGCACACGCAGCCTTGTGTGCCAGGCTTTTCCCTTAGCGCAGTGTGTCTGGGAGCAGGTGGGTGAAGAGTTCAGCCTTTGCTCTAAATCATGCCCTAAGGAAAGTTTTTAGATTAGAGCTTCCTTCTAAATTACTAAGGAAGATGTGCCTTTTTATTCATTTATTGAGGGAAACTTTTACAGTGTCAAGTCATATTCCATTTCTAATTTTCCTTGATTTAGTTGATTACAAAATGAGAGCTTAGCAAATTAACACCACAGACACCAAGATAGAATAGCTTAGCATAATTTATGCTGTGATGTTGTTTATCTAATTTCCTAAATGATAATAAGGATACAAAGTGTTTCTACAATATTAGACCGACATTTTCTTCCAGGGGCATAATTATGAATGCATCGTGTTCTAAATATTTTATTTTCTAGGTTACAGTACTTTATGAATAAAATATGACTTTAAATACTCCTGCCTTTGGCCTTTTGTTAATGGCTAAGATGAAAGCAAGGAATCTGTATGATTGATAATGCCACCAAGTAGTTCCCTTTGATCTTGATGGCATTTATACCTATCACACACTTAAAACCACCTGTCATTTGTTTGTTCTGCAATCTTAATGCAGAATTTATTTTTTTCCTATATCCAATTTCACTTCATCTTCCCAAATACAATATATGAAGCTGGAAACTAAAATCCAATATCAAACATGGAAGGAATGAAGGTCAACACAGATGACCTTTTCCACCAAGAGTGAACATGGCAGACTCTGCCATTCAGCCAGAGCAGTTTTAGTATTAATAAATTTTTGAACACCACTCTATGAAATAATTTACATTTTCAAGTGGAAAAATATTACCATTCTTAAATTGTGCCTTTATAAGTGTTATATGCCCAGTTGACACAGATGTTAAAATATACTAATGGATATTTTATGAAATATTTTATTGAAAATTGGATTGGTACTTCTTTTTGTCTAGCTGTAAATATGCAACTATCTTGCCTGTTACAAGAGTACAGTGTGTTGACTGATATTTTCTAACTGAATTTTCCCTGGGATTATGTTTTTGTTTTACATTTTTTAGACACTGAGAATGCTACAAAAATTTTAAAAAAAAACTTTCACAATATTTTAATCTCAGATCGCCCTTGGTAGAGTAGTATGGCATCAGAGCTCACGGCAACCTCAAACTCTTGGGCTTAAGTGATTCTCTTGCATCAGCCTCCTAAGTAGTGAACCCACCACAATGCCCAGCTATTTTTTGTTGCAGTTGTCATTGTTGGTAAGCTGGCCTGGGCTGTGTTCCAACCTGCCAACTTCAGCGTATGTGTCTGGCAGTATAACTACTGTGCACCGGTGCAGAGCCAATCTCAGATAACATCTTAACATGTGATATCTCTTTGAAATATAATTTTCTAATATGAAATATAATTTTCTACTACCATCACTGAGCCAGTCAAGCTTAATTAAATCAGAATTCTTGCTCCTTAGCAGAAAGCCAGAACATTCTGGGCATAGCTCTTATTAGGTCTCATCAGTGAAGCAAGGTGTTGGTCAATAACCAAGATTAGAAGCCTCTAAAGAAAATCCACAAGAATGATAGCTGGTGGCACAGCAGGTGGTACTACTTACTCTGAGAAAATTTGAAGGAATGCCCTTGGCAGGAGGCATGGAGCATAAAAGCCGCCAAGTAGGATCATAAAAGCTGCCTCATTTCCTCAGTTTTTTCACCAATCAAGTGAATGTATCAAGTTGCATTTTTAGCCACTTACAGAAAATATAAGAAGATTCTCCCCCAATAGGTATTTCTCCAAATAAAAAAGAAAACATCAAACATATGCATGTATGTACATGCATACATGAACACACATATGTGTACGCAGACATAAACACACATGTACGCACATGCATATATGTACACATACACACATAAAGACACGTGTGCACATGCATGCATACACGTTTATATATAAACACACACATAAACACACATGCACATACAACATAAATGCACATGCATGCACATGTGTAGACATGCATATGTGCACCCGTAGACACAGAAACACACAGCATGTGTGTACACAGATAAAAACATGCACGAAAGAACAAAGAAGATGCTCCTGCTGGTCCCTGATGAGTGGAAGCACACGAGGCGGTGACCTGGAGCATTTAGCTGCAGTGAAAGCTCCTCTTGTCTCCTTTCCTTACTCAATTTTTCTTTTATACACATAAACTCACTTCATTAGCACTCAATTTCATGGAATTGATACTAAAGCCCAAAGAATAAAATACTTGTGAATCATAGATGCACAAATTATTGGATTAGAGAAAATCCTTAAACTACCCATAGAAAGCCCAAATTTCTACCAGCACTTATTTTATCATAGCACATTTTCTCCCTGTGCAGGTATGTCTGCAAGAAGGTCCTTAAATTCTGGGAATGCGTCTCCCTGTACATCCTTGTCCACAAGGAACGGGCCTTCCCTTGAGGACAACACAGAGGGCTGGTCCTCTTCTATGTACTCACCTTTCATATTTAATATTCTTTTTTTTTTATTAAATCATAGCTGTGTACATTAATACTGTCATGGGGTTCAGTGTGCTGTTTTTATACTAATTTGAAATATTTTCATCAAACTGGTTAACAGCTTTCATGTGATTTTCTTAGTTATTGTGTTAAGATATTTATATTCTACATTTAGAAAGATTCACATGTGCCCTTGTAAGATGAATCATAGGTGTAAGTTTTCTTTGAAAAATGATGAGAGTCAACTTTGTTTTATTATGTTAAGATTTCTTTCTTGTTTTTTTCTTTTTAGAGACAGGGTCTTGTTATGTTGCCCAATATCTTCTTATAGGACAAACTTCAGTTGCTTCTTCATAATAGTTTTGATGTTTGAAATGTATTTCTTTTTTTCTACATCCATGTCAAAGTGTGTTCTGTAGAAGCAATCAGTGGAGTGCCATAATTTCATGTTTGCATTTCTGTTTTAAATCTACTCAATGTTGTGATGGTTAGGGGTTCACCTCCCATGAGGGGTTTCCCTTAAAAACTAGAAGAATTAAGCCAAGGATTTTATCTTCTAGAATAAGACACTATTCATTTAATGTATATGAGATCCTATAATTAAGTTCAAAGACTTGCCACTGTGCGTTTACATTGGCAGCGCCATACAAGTGGCTCAGTAAGGGTTCATAACTTTGGTATATTAGTGTCTCCCACCTGTGTTCATGGCCACATGTGGTGGTCTCCCGCTGAGTGGAATTCATTGGTTTTTTCTGTTGTTTTCTGTGCCATCGTGAGACTGTTGGAGCTTGAATTAGGGCAACAAATAGTCATAAATGTCTTGTTAAACTTGGCAAAAATGAAAGAATCAGAGATATTGTTAGTCCAAGTTTATGGAGATAATGCCATGGAAAAAATCATAGTGTATCAATGGATTAGATATTTTTCTGAGGAGAAAGAAAGTGTCACTGAAGAAGAGAGGCCAGGGTAACTAGTTATGGAAAAATTGCAAACTTAATCAAATTGTGCATCAAAATCATTGGCTAACTGTGAGAAGCATAGGTGATCAACAGACAAACAGGAAAATCTTAACTGAAAATCTTGGTCAACAACTCATGGCTCTTGCATCACAGCAATGCACCAGCTCACATGGCACTGTCTACGAGGGAATTTTTAGCCAGTCAGTAAACAAATAACTGTATTAGAACGCCTTCCCTATTCACCTGATCTGGCCTTCAATGACATTTTTCTTTACTTGACAATAAAGGAAATATTTAAAGGAAGACATTTTAGACATCAAGGGTAGTACAAGGACAGCTCTGATAGCCAGTGCAGAAGAGTTCCAAAATTATTTAGAAGGATGGACTAGGTTCTGGCATCAACGCATACCTTCCCAAGGGCAGTACATCAAAGGTGACCATAGTGATATTCAGCAATGAGATATTTGAAATTAATTTCAGACCTCCACATAATGGTGCTGAGATTCACCAGCCCTTTATAAATCCATCCATCCATTCATTAAAACTGTGCAAGTTTACATGTAAGTTTATAAGATTCATGAATAATCAGTATTCCTTCTTGGTGACAAGAGATTACAATTATTATAAAACATAAGATATTTTATGTAAGTTTTAACATGTAACTAATTCCCTGTGATTGAATAGCATGGTGATTCAGAGATTATTTTTCGTGAAGATCAACTTTGTTCTTTTGTGTTAAGATTTCTTTCTTATTTTTCTGTTCAGAGACAGAGTGTTGTTACGTTGCCCAGGCTGAATGGACTTGAACTCCTGGCCCCATATGAGGCCTGTCTCAACCTCTGGAGTAACTGAGACTCAGGCATACATCACTGTAGTCAGCTTCTTTTGCTAAAATTTCTATACAGTTTAGTATTTAAATTATTTTATATTTCTTGTTGAGCAGTAAGCTCTCTTTGCGCTGGTAGTAAATTATGAAATCTAGAAGTTTTGTTGTGCATGGGAAAACATCTGGAGTGTATCATACCATATTGCATTTTGGCATATATTTTAGTTGTCATAATGTCCTAAATACAGAACGTTTTAGTAAATAAGATATCATATGACATTCTGTATAATACCTCTACTTATCGTTATTTAGATGTTATTGACGCTGATATTTGAACTGGCCCCAACAAGCCTTTTAAATCTATGATCTATTATCTAAGCAAAGGAAACCAAATTGTACTGAACAGATACTACATGTTAACTAGGCACTTAAATATATAGATTTACATTTATTATTCTCAGAAAGTTTGTAAAATAGATATTAGACCCAATATGGCAGAGAGAGCAATCAAATTTTATGTGTACAGTGTTCAATCACTGATTTTGTCATATAGCTGGTAACTATATGTCCTGATGTGACTTTAGAAAGACATAGTTAAATATTTTACACTCTTGAGATATTATTTTCATTTTTACTAAAATTGCTTATCTTTTCAAATAAATGGAAGAATTGTACATTATGCGACCACAGAAGGAAGTGTTTACAGGTGTCTCTCAATTGCAACGATTATAATGATCAGAGACCATATTTAAAAACCAAGAAGCTCAGGAATGGTAAGTCTTATGGGTACTTCTCTAGAGTTTATGAAGAGGATGTAATTAGTTGGCCTTTTCTTAAAATCATAAATCTGAAACTCATGTACCCACCACAGTCAATTGGGGAAGCTTGACTCAGATTCTATCCCAAAGCAGCTGTGATGAGAAATTACTGTAAAGCCTTTTAAGGCACAGATTTTTAAAGTTCAAATGATAATTATGGGACTAGAAGTATGAAACTGGCATAGCTTCAGGCTCTGCTTTCTTTAATATATTAGGATAATGAAGTTAGTGTCTATGTTCCAGGAAAATGGATGATGACATCCACTATTGATCTCTGGACAGGTTGAGAACAATATTATAATAATCCATACCAGTCAGCTTGACCTTTTACTGATTTGGCCTTTACCTTGAGTGGGAAGAGAAAGGGAGAATAAAATAAAGGTTCCTATAGGAGTCAGGGACAACGCAGGAATTGTCACATCCTGAGACTTTATTATTGTTTATCATTAGAGCCCAGTGATCCATCATGCCATTAACGTCATTAGAGACCTGCAAAGCCAAGAACGCAGGCCATAGCGGAGCTTCATAGCATCTGCTCAGCAACAAATTTCAAACTTTTCTCAAGGTCTTTATAAGAAAATTAGCCTTAAAAGCAATAAAGGTGGGCTGCAAGTAACTGTCACAGCTCAAATACCACCTCCATGAAGGTTACTGGGATCGTCCCACTTAACATCAATTTCTCCTTCCTACATCCTGTGCCTCTGTGTGTGGGTCGTGGATTATAACTACAGAATGCTGTGATTCTGGGAATGCTCTTAAGAATTAAGTGATGACTAATGCCAGAAAGCTTGTTAGGGAACAAAGACCTTTTAAAGAACCCCTGTGTCATCCACTAGGTTCTAGTTAATGGATGTTAAAACTAATCCTCCCCACTATCTCTATACCCTGAACTTCAGATCTCAGAATTTGCGTGAATAAGATTGTCCAAGTAAGAAAAGCTGATGGGGAGAGAGGGCAGACGGGCACACAGCTGCAGTGAACCCGGGATGCAGGTTTGCCTTGAGCGCACTGACTGCCTTTCCTTTGGATAAACTACTAGAGATTGAGAGGTCATTTGGGAGTTCTACTTTTAGTTTGCTGAGACATCTCGATACTGTTCTGCACACTAGCGGTACTAGTTTCCATTCCTGGCAGGAGTAGATGAGTTCCCCTTTCTTTATATCAGTGGTCCTCAAACTTTTTAAACAGGGGGCCAGTTCACTGTCCCTTAGACAGTTGGAGGGCTGGACTGCAGACCCCAGGACAAGTCAGCTGCTAAGCAGAACAGGCAGTGGCAGCAAAAACAGCTGGCAGGCCAGATAAGTGTCCTAGGCGGGCTGCATGTGGCCAACGGGCCATAGTTTGAGGACACCTGCTTACATCCTCATGAGAATCTGCTACGCTTTGCCTTTTTGATAATGACCATTCTAACATGGGTGAGATGGTGTCTCTTGCAGTTCAGATTTGCGTTTCACTGGTGATTAATGACGTTGAACATTTTTCACATACATGTTGGCCATTGGTATGTCTTCTTTTGAGAAATCTCTATTCATGTCATTTCCTCACTTTTTATTTGATTTTTCATACATGTATATTCACACACATTTACATATGCCTATATATGTATACACACATATGTACACACACACATGTACACACACATATGTACACACACACAGATGCACATTTACTGTTGAGTTGTTCTATTTCATTCTGTATTCTGATATCAGTTCTTTATTGGGTGAATAGTTTGCAAATATTTTCTCCAACAGGTTGTCTCTTCATTCATTGTGTTGATGTGGCCTTTGCTGCACAGAAGCTTTTTTAGTTTGTTATAGTTCCATTTGTCTATTTTTATTTTTGTTGCCTGTGCCTTTGAGCTCTTAGCCATGAAATCTTTTCCTAGACCTATGTCCTGAAGCGTTTCCCTGAAGTTTCCACTAATGAATGAACAAATTAACAAACTTGATACGAATACACAATGAAATACTACTTGACTGTGTAAACAAATGAAATCTTATCATTTGCAGCAACTTAGATGGAATTTGAGGTCATCATGGTAAGTTAAACAAGCCAGGCACAGAAAGACAGGGGTTCCGTGTTGTCTCACTCCATGTGGGGTGAAGTTGATGCCCTGGGGGTAGAGAGTAGAAGGATGGAAACCAGAGGCTGGGAGGGGTATGTGTGGAGGGTGGATAAGGAGAGGGTGGTCAGTGGGCTCAAACATACTGTCAGATAGACGGGATGAGTGTGATGTTCAACAGCAGAGCAGGGTGACTAATTCCTATAGTTAATGACAACATATTACATATTTAAAAATAACCATGAGAGAGGACTTGAAATGTTCCCAGCACTACAGAGTGATGAACACTCAAGGTGGTGGACATCCCAGATACTCTGACTTGATAATTACACAGCCTGTGCATGTCACAAAGTATCACAGGTACTGCACAGGTAAGTAAAAATGTTTGTATAATACAAAGAAAGAGAGTGAAAGTTGTGAGCAGCACTCCATGGCTGCAGAAAGTTGGGGCAGGTGAGGCAGTCATCGAAAACAAACGACAGCCGACCAGAGAATGAGTGTCCGTCGCCGACCAGAGAATGAGTGTCCGTCGGGCAGCAAAGCAGCAGGAAATACTCAGCTCAGGGTCAGCATGACTCAATCGGAAACATTTGGCAACTGTTAGGATTTCCATAGGCAAGAAGAGCGTCTGAATAGTGAGAGGCTGCCCACTATGCTGATCTCTAAACTGCACATCTGCTGTCACTTGGTTAACATTTCAAAACTGTCATACGTATGTAAGAGGAGACATATGTAAGCAGAGCAAGGCAGTGGCACAGGGTATGGAATAGCACAGCGGCTATTGCCAGAATGCCAGGTTTCAAATCCTGGCTCCACCAATCATTGACTAATTTCATCTGTCTCTTACTTTTTCTTTCTTTTTTTTTTTGCAGTTTTTGGCTGGGGATGGGTTTAAACCTGCCACCTCCGGTATATGGGGCCAGCGCCCTACTCCTTTGAGCCACAAGCACCACCCTGTCTCTTTTTAAGCCTCATTTGTAAAATGGGGGTAATGACAATATCAACTAGAAAAAGAATTATTAGAGCCGAAATTTCTAGGACAAAATTCTAATTGCTGTGTATTGGTCAAGACTTAAAATAACTGCAAAAGCATGACCCTAAAAAAAGGAAAAACGTCATTAAAATTTAAAACGTTTTCATTCAAATGACAATATTTGGAAAATAAAACAAGTGATAAACTGCAAAGCATTCATCTGATAAATATTTTGTAACAAGACCACATAAAGAACATAAGCGTCTCAATAGTAATAACACAAATACTACAATTTTAAAAAGAGGAAAAGTGAGGAAAATATGTGAATGGCTATTTTATCAGAGAAGATATAATATCAGCTAATAATAGCTGAAAAAATATTCATCATCTTTGGGCATGATGGAAACACAATTCAAAATCACAGTGAGCTATCACTTCTTGTCCACTAGAAGGGCCGTAAACCAAAAGACAGAAAGTGCCGCTGCCGGCCAGGACAAAGTGCAACGGGAAGTCTCACATAATCTCAGATGGGAACGTGAAATGTGGCTGATTTGGAAAACAACGAGGACTTTTTTTCTAAAGTTAAACACAAATTACCATAAGACAAAGCAATTCCACTCCTAGGAATTTACTTAAGAGAAATGGAAATATATGTACACATAACAAAGTTAGCGGCAGTATTTCTAATAAACAAAACTTGGAGCCCAAGAGTTTGAGGTTACTGTGAGCTATGGACCCTACAGTACTCTACTGAGAGTGACAGGGTGAGGCTCTGTCTCAAAATAATAATAATAATAATTTACCATAGTTTTATTTTACTTTTGCTTAAATTATTTTTTTATAAATCCTATTCTTCCTATATATTCTTTCCATTTTTATTGTGAAATATAAGATTGAAACAGAAGATGATAAAATGTTAAGGAATGATTTGGATAATAATGAAATGCATGCCTCTCTACTCTTCACCAATTTGAAAATTAAAAAATTACCAGCAATTTCCCAGTTCCTTATTTGTCATTCATCAATCTCAACTGATCATGTACTTTTCAGATGTAACTGCTATTCTGAGTTTTGTGTTAATTACACCTTTTCCTTTCTAATAGCTGTAATAAATGTGTGTGTGTGAGAGAGAGAGAGAGATTAATGACCAGACTGTTTGTTGGAGTTTGAACTACATGTAAAGTGACTCATATCTTATGCCTTTCTTCTGACGTTTTGTTCAACATTGAACGTTTGAGGTTAGTTCTTGTCAAGTACAGGCAAATCTATTTTTGTTTTCACTGATGATCTTATATGCAGAAATCCCACTAATTTTCCTTCTTAATTTTATTAATTTTTCTATAGATTTTCCAGGATTTTCTGTGATAGAAGCCATTGAATGATACATCCCAATGATTTATTCAGCAGATAGAAAATGCATTTGCCCAGGCTCTGCATGTCTGGACAATGTTGGTACGAACGTCATTGTTTATCTTGCCTGGTGTCAGCCTCGAGGCCACCAAGTTCAGGATATGCACATGTTCATATTCACTTGTTCATTCCAAATTGATTTCTAGTTTGTTTGTACTGTTGGCACTCTGATCAGGAATGTGTGTGAGTTCTGTCACTCCACATTTTCATTAACAATACATCTTATATTTTGCCAATCTGAGGATGTGGAAATTCATGATATCAATTTACCCTTTTCTGATTATTAATATCAGAATATATTTTCTAACATTGATTGCCATGGAGTCTGGTCATCTGTGCAGATTTGGTAATTAAAATTGGTAATAAAACATCTAATTATAATTACTAGTAATTAAAACTACTAATAAAACATCTATTAATAGATTTCATTTGAATATTTCTTATTTATTCGTGATGCGTAGAAATACATTCTTCTGTGTTTTGATCTTATGTTGATAAATTTCACTGTTTTCTCTTATTAAGTCTATTAATTTGTCTGTAGATTCTTTGGAATTTTCTATACAACCATTCATCATGAAAAGACAAGATGCATCAGAGAGGTGGCCGCTTCCTTTCTCTTTCCTGTCCCCTCCATTCGTCACACTGGTTTGAATACACAGATTAATGATACACAGAAGGGATAGTGCAGGCACATGAAAGCGGGTCAGTCGTAAAGGAAGTGCTTCTGGTAGGTATTTATAGACACCTTTTTAATGTCTTTATAGGTTCTGGTACATATCTTTTATCGGATTAATAAAATTCCCTTTTATTCTAGTTTAGTGAGAGCTTTTTATAATATACAACGTTGGATGTGGTCAATTCTTTTTTCTGCATATACTGAGATGATCTTATGATGGTTTTCTTTATCTATAAATTTCAAAGTTATTCCTGATATTTATTTCTGTAATAAACCTAATGTATTTATGATGAATGAACCTTTCATACATTGGGAAAACCAATTTGCTTACAAGTTTATTTAGTATTTTTGGATGCAAGTTTTCAAATGAATTCAGGCTTCAATTTTCTGTTCTTACATGTCACAAATTTTAGTCACGTTCAAATAACAGTAGTGTGTGTTTACATAAAGTAATTTGTTTTTATAATACATGTAAAATATACACATTTTGAATATATGTGCATGTATATTTTTATATATGTGTATATAAAGTTTTCTTTTGCTTCCATAACCAGCGGCTTAGCGCTTTATAACAGAACAAGTTTATTACATTTCAGTCCTGTAGGACCGAAGTCCAACATGAGTCTCACCAGGCTGACATCAAGGTGTTAACAAGGTTGTGGGTTTTTCCTGAAGACTCTTAGAGAAAATTCATTTCCTTGAATGTTCAGATTCTTTCCAAAATTTGCTTCCTCGCAGTTCTAAGTCTAAGATCCCAGTTTCCTTGCTGGGTGTCAGTGGAGAACTATTCTCAGCCTCTGGAAGCTTCCCCATGCCTGGGCTCACGTCCCTTCTTCACATTTAAGTCCAGCAATGGCTGGTTAGAGGCCATTCATGGTTCCTTCCAGTCTCTCTCACTTCTTGTTCCATCCATTAGCAAATCGCTCAAGTCTCAATCTTCAGCTCTCTTCTTCCACATTTTAAAGATTCATGTGTTTATGTTGGGCCCACCCTGGATAAACTAAAACCATCTAATCTGCAAACTTCCTTTTTTTGCCATGTAAGAAAACATACCCACAGGTTCAGGGATTAGGGTACAGACATTTGGTGACCTGCCAACACAGTATGCCATAGTTTAGAATATGTCATATTTGGCCACATACCATGTATACTTTTTGGCCCAAATCTTTGATGGAAAAATAAGGATGCACTTTATACATGGGCAGTACTATTTTCAATCTATATAAATGTTTTTAATTCTTTTATGCACATTTATATGTTAAAAGTGTAACTCTAGAAAGCAATACTGATATCGTTCCTGGGACTATGCACTCACTGCATTTACAACCGACTTGCCACAGAAGCATTTTTGGACAAGAAAAGGTGATGTGTTTCTCTGCATATACCTGAGGCAGGAACTAGCAATCTAGCTATTATTTTTACATTTTTTTATAATACAAAAAACCCTAAATATAAATGAAGAAAATTTTGAATTAAAACAAAAGATATTTTCCTGAAAATTTGGGCCAAAAACATGGTGCACATTATCTATGGCAGATATGGTACATATACTTATATATTTTATTAACTATATTACATGTATTTATAAATTAATTTTATTATGCATTAGATAACTTATTTATTAAATTAGTGTTTTGGTTATCAGTTTTACTCTACATTTTGTATTTGTGACATTACTACATCCCTAATATTCTTTGTACCCTGTCTCTTTTTGTTTTTGCTCAATCAACTGTGAGAACAGTTTGTCTATTATCTTGACAGAGAAAGAGCATTTGCACCTGTGATTCCTTTTGTCATTTGATCATTTTATTTTTATTTATTCTTATCTTTATTGCTCCCTTCACTCACTGTTTGCATCAATTTTTTATTTTTTTTTTATTTTTATTTTTTGCTTTTCTACAACCACCTCTGCGTTTGGGGTTTAGTTTATTATATTTGACCATTTTCTAACATTAAATGTACTTAAAGATGTACTTTTGCTATTAAATAACACTGTAACTACATACCATTAAATATTTTCACTAATACTCAGTTTTTGATGTTTCTGATTAAGTTATTCAGAAGTGTTTTCTTAGTTTCTACACATACACAGAAAGAAGAAAAGATACCCACAGGATGCTAATCCTTTGAAATTACTTGAGATTTGATTAATAACCCCCAAATGGGCAATTTATATCAATGCACCATATATAATTTATAAAAATGTTCATTATTTAATTGTGAAATTATTTATTTGTTATATATGTATAAATGACTATTTTTCTCATCATAATGTTTAAACATTCCAGGAGGTTGGCACAGTGGTGTTTGCCTGTAATTCCAGCTACTCTGGAGTCTGAGGCTAGAAGATCTTTAGCCCTTGAGTTCATGACCAGCCTTGGCAACAAAGGAGACCTCAGCTCAACAAACAAACATTCTAGATCATTCCTGGGTTTTGTTGGCTTGATCCCTTAGTCACTCAAAGAGCTCTGTTAAACTCCTCCTCTGTGATTATGAATGTGTTTATTTCGAAATGTTCTACCAAATTTTGTCTTACATATTTTGAGGATATGTTATTAAATGCACACTATAATTATAATTAAGTGTTAATTGCATTCACATATAATAATTACCTTAATTATAATTACATCTTCCAGCTACTGTAAAATTTATCATTATGAATTATCTGGTGATCTTTTTCCCTTAAACACTACTTTGTCCAGTAATAAAGAGCAATATCAGATTTTTCTTTTTTCTTTTTCTTTTTTTGCAGTTTTTGGCCGGGGCTGGGTTTGAACCCACCACCTCCAGCATATAGGGCCAGCACCCTACTCCTTTGAGCCACAGGTGCCGCCCCATCAGCTTTTCCTTAATTGATATTTTGAGGGGTAAAAATTTTCTTATCTTTTGGTTTCAACATTTCAATAGCACTGCATTTTGAGGGTATGTCTAATACATGTCATTTACAAGCAGCCCCCAGACATGCTAGGTTCTGTACATTTGTTCTTAAGTTGAATTTGTAAGTTGGAACAGGTACATTTATGTAGTATCTGTAATAGCCTCTGTTGTAAGTGTGAGTCGTATATCAGTCAGACGTTTGTAACTCGAGGACTGCCTGTAGATGAATTATTTTTAATACCTTATAATGAGCTTTGTCTTGACTTCATTAGTAAGTCCATTTACATACACTGTAATTAATTATATTCAGTATATGAATTTATTTCTATCAGCTTCTTTTGTGATTTCTGGTTGTCCTACAACTATTTTGGTTGTCTATTTAATTATAAATATCTGTTTACCATTTGACTTTAGAACTTTACTTCATGAAAATTTTTAGTCTACTGATTTTCAAACTGTATTCTTTATTTCCATTGCTTTAATAGTCACCCCATTTGTGATATTAGTCACAAAGCCTACCATTAATCAATATTACTGCCCTTCTCCAAACAGGGCCAAGTTGGAACTTACTGTCTTCACTCATCCCCTTTTGTATCATCTGCCATATATCTGTGTACATACACGTATGCTCACACACACACACACACGCACACACACATATATAACATAGCAGGTGATTTAATTCTTAGCGCCATGATATTTTATTTTTTTCTTATCATTACTATTGTTTTTACTTATACACTTCAAATTTCATTCACACTTGTTCCTAAAGTTGTCACCTGTCCAGCATTTTCAAAGTGACATGTTTTGGTGTGTATTGCATTATATTCATCCTGGGTGTGACTACTTTGGCATCTTCATTCTGAACTGGTGTATTTCACCAGTTCTGGAATACTCCCACCCATTGTTTTTCAAGCTCATCTTCACCTCATTTTCTTTCTCCTCACTCTGTGTTCCTCCAGTGAGGCGGGTGTTAGACTTTCTCCTCTGTGCTCCTCCAGTGAGACGGGTGTTAGACTTTCTCCTCACTCTGTGCTCCTCCAATGAGATGGATGTTAGAATTTCTCCTTACTTGTGTTCCTCCAATGAGATGGATGTTAGACTTTCTCCTTACTTGTGTTCCTCCAATGAGATGGATGTTAGAATTTCTCCTTAATTTGTTTTCCTCCAATGAGATGGATGTTAGAATTTCTCCTTAATTTGTGTTCCTCCAGTGAGATGGATGTTCGACTTTCTCCTTACTCTGTGCTCCTCCAGTGAGATGTATGTTAGACTTCTTTGATTTTTTTTCATTTGCTCTTGATCTTTCTTTCATATAGATGTATATTTGATTTTGTCAATTTTCTCTTCAGTTAAGTCTCATTTATTTTAAAATTCATTTTAAAATTTCACTTGTTGAATTCTTTTTCAGAAATTGTGTGGTTCTTTAAATAGGGAATTTTTACCCCACTCAATGTTTTTAATTGGCTTGTCAAAGATCAGACAATGGTAAGTAGCTGGGTTCATCTCTTGGTTCTCCATTCTGTTCCATACACCTACCTCTCTGTTTCTGTGCCAATACCATGTTGTTTTGATCACTATGGATTTATAGTATAGTCTGATGTCTGGCAGCGTGATTCCTCATGCTTTGTTTTTAGTTCTGAGTAATGTCTTGGCTATTCAAGATTTTTTCTGATTCCATATAAAACAAAGTATTATTTTTTCAAGATCTTTAAAGTATAACAATGGAGTTTTAATGGGGATTGCATTAAAATTATATATTACTTTGGATAGTATGGACATTTTAATGATGTTAATTCTTCCCAGCCATGAGCATGGTATGTTTTTCCATTTGTTAACATTTTCAGCTATTTCTTTTCTTAGAGTTTCATGGTTCTCTTTATAGAGATCTTTCACATCCTTTGTTAGGTAAACTCCCAGATATTTCACCTTCTTTGGCACTACTATAAACAGAATAGAGTTCTTTATTATTTTTTCAGCTTGACTGTTATTGGTATATATAAAGGCTACAGATTTATGAGTGTTAATTTTGTAACCTGAGACGCTTCTGTATTCCTTGATCACTTCTAAGAGTTTTGTAGTAGAATCCCTGCTATTTTCCAGGTATATAATCATGTCATCTGCAAAGAGTGAAAGTTTAATCTCTTCTGATCCTATATGGCTACCCTTGAT
>CAUYTI010026569.1:0-15497 GCA_963575145.1 Galago senegalensis
ATGCAAACATGGGGTACAGTGTAGTGTTATCCTATACAATTTGAAATATTTTCATCAAGCTGGTTAACATAGACTTCATGTCATTTACTTAGTCATTGTGTCAAAACATTGATACTCTAGTTCTAGAAAAGTTCACTTGTACCCTTGTTAGACAGACCACATAGGTGATCTTTCCAGTCACCCTCCCACCACCCAGCCACCTTTCTCCCCTTCCCTTCCCTACCCCCTCCCCATATTCTTAGGCTAGAATTAAGTTGTAGCTTTCATTTGAGAGCTATAAATTAGTTTCATAAGGGCTTTTTTTTTTTTTTTGAGAGATAGAGTCTCACTTTGTCACCCTCGGTAGAGTGCTGTGGGGTCACAGCTCATGGCAACCTCCAGCTCTTGGGCTTAGGTGATTCTCTTGCCTCAGCCTCCCAAGTAGCTGGGACTATAGGCACCTGCCACAATGCCTGCCTACTTTTTTGTTGCAGTTTGGGTGGGGGCAGGTTTGAACCCACCACCCTCAATAAATGGGGCCAGCTCCCTACCCACTGAGCCACAGGTGCTGCCCCTGCATTTCCATGGTCTTGGCAGCCTGGGTAACAGTCTATGCACTCTGCCTCGGACCAGCTTTAGAATGATCACCTTTGGGGTTTCCGCACACCTAACCATTCTTTGAACCGGTTCCTGTTTGTCAGTTCGTGTGGTGTGGAAAGGAGGTCTTCTTTCCTCAAAGAGCTTAACTCTGCAAGGCAGCATTACATTTTCCTTGCAGTAACCTAAGGCTGTGCCGCCTCTTGTGTGATGTTCTTTCTCTTGAGGAGAGAAGGACGGCTTGGCTGTGGGTGCAAGCTCGCTCCTAGAATTTTTTTTTTTTTTTTTGAGACAGAGCCTCAAGCTGTCCCCCTGGATAGAGTGCTGTGGCATTACAGCTCACAGCAACCTCCAACTCCTGGGCTCTAGCGAGTCTCTTGCCTCTGCCTCCCAAGTAGCTGGGACCACAGGCGCCCGACACACGGCCCGGCTATTTTTTTGGTTGTAGCCGTCATTGTTGTTTGGCGGGTCCGGGCTGGGGATTTGAACCCGCCACCTTAGGTGTACGTGGCTGGCACCTTAGCTGGTTGAGCTATAGGCGCCGAGCCCCTAGAATTGTTTAAAAGCAAGAAACGACTACACACTCTTAGGTGGCATGTAGCAAAATATCTTTAATTTCTACTTCCTTTTATTGGGAACTAGTCTCGTACACCACATTGATCTATAATCCTAACATCCTCATTTCTTATCTTAAACTATAGAAAAGAAAGAAAGTAATCCTAGCATCCTCTTTTCTTATCTTAAACTATAGAAAAGAAAGAAAGTCCAGGAATGTGAGATAGCCATCATAAGATTAGCCTAAAGAAAGTCCAGGAAAGTAAGACAACCATCTTAAACTAGCCTCAGGCTATTCCTCTTGGAAGATCTAGAAGAACAATACGTTATCTGACTTCTATTGTTGAAGTTAAAGGTTAGGATAAACAGAGGAGTAAAACCTTTCTCTTCTATGTACTCAATTAAATTTCCAAGAAACTGGCTTCAGGACTGTTTTCTTATGGCTTTGGAGACCCTGCAGTTATGATGGAGTATTTTACTCACATCATTACGATGGAGTTTTTCTTTTTACTCACATCAACCTTTGAGTCATGTCTTCTGCACAGATGGGCCGTTTCAACCCTTATCTGACAGGCTGACTTGACTGCACAGTCGGGGTTACCTGTAGGAGGTTTTTACACCTGGCCTGCAGGCCCCCACCGTGTTTTCCCAGGTCGCTTAGGGCCTCGACAAAAGCACATAATACTCACAAGTCTTTTCTTCGCTCAGTTCTGGAATTAAAAGAGCACATCTCATTTAAATTTTGTGGGGGTTTACCCCACACTCTGTTGTCAACACAGTTCGCTTTTGACAGCGTCACACTGTTGTGTCACCAGCAGGCCAGCCGGGCCCCCAGTGCTACTCACTGCTCCCCGTGTGTCCTCAGGCCACCCTCTTGCCCATTTCCCTTTATGTCTTCTTTTCGTTTCTCTCCTCAACCTCCTGCCTTGCCTTTGGCTTCACTAAGTTGCAGCCATCAATTAAGGCACCGCAACTTCCTCCTCTCTCCTTTACAAACAGATCTCCAGTTGACCCTGTCCCTTTGCCTTTAACTCTGTGACAGAAATGGTTTTAAGGCTGATTGTACTCTACTTGTTTGAGATCCCATCCTCTCTGCCTTAAGGACCTGGTTCCATCATTTGTTCATTTTCTTTCCTGTTTCACCAGCTCTTCTCATTTAAATGTCTTCATTCTCATTTTAGAAGACAAAGTATCTTCCTACCAACCTGTGCTGCCTCCCATAATACTTCCTCTTCCCAGCCACATTTCCTGGAAGAGCTGTGTGCAGTTGTCGCCTCCACTTCTTCAGGCCGTCTCCACTGAAATCCGGCTCCGGTCCATCAGCTCCGCTAGAACTGCTCTCCCCAAAGTTATTGACGTTGCCAGAACTCCTGAGCACTTCCTCCCTTCCCTGTTGACTTCTTACCACATCTGGCTTTGCTGACCTTGATTTTCACTTATGAAAGTCCAACTTTGTGCTATCTCTGGCCATTTTCCCTCTGTTTCCCTTGTGGGTCCTTTTTCTCCCTTCACCCTTTACATGACCATTTTCTCCAAGGCTCTGTCCTCTACTCTCTGTTCTTCTCACCTCTGGCTTCAACAGTTGTGTACATGCTCCTAACCCCTCTTGAGTGTTACCCTCAAACTCCTCATCTCCCCCCCACACCTGCTCCTCTATCCATTCTTCAATCTTGCCCATCCCCTCCTTTCATTTAGCCACCCAAAGCAGCACCCGGGGAGTCAGGCTTTTCCTTTTGTACCCCCACCTCCCTCCCAGCCCAAGCAGTCATGAGAGTTCTGTAGATTTGACTTTGTTATCTCCTGATACATTTCCCTCCATACCCTCCTGTGCTGCCTTAGTCCAGGCCCTGCTCACTTCCTTCCTGGATTCCTGCACAGGCTCTCCACTGACTGCTGTGTCTCTGCAGTCTGGCCCCTGGTGCTGCAGTGTACTTTCTAAAGCATGGTTCTGTGATCCAGAGCTTGTCACATAAGGTTCTTTATGATTTGGCTTTTGCTTGCTTTGATGGTGTGGTTCCCAGCCACTCCGCCACTTGTACTTTTCCTTCCTACCCTACGGAATTCCTTTGTGCTTTATTCAGACATACATACCCTGCTGTTTCATTCACTCAAGGATTATGTCATCAGTATTTATTGGGCACCTATGCGGTACTAAGACCAAGATGTAGAAAAATAATGATGAATGGGGGAAATGAAAAATTGACAAGTCCGTTTCTCTTGGAATTTGTTCTGTTAGGGAGGAATGACATTCAAAATATTTGTAAAATAACTTCATGTGTACTATGAAGATGGGGTACATGGTGCTCTCCAAGGGTATAATATAAGAGAATTGACCTTGGAAGATAGGGAAGGCTTCCCTCAGAAGCCATGGTTGAGCTAGATTTGAAGGGAAGAAAGAAATTAGGTGGTAGGCATTTGGAGTGGGTAAGAACATTCTATGCTTGTGCAGAGACCAAGGGATTTTTCTGGAATTGACATGGAGCTGAGGCAGCTTGTAGCACCCCCATTCCCCACCTGGAGCGCCCCCGTTCCCCACCTGGAGCACCCCCGTTCCCCACCTATAGGGCCCCCATTCCCCACCTGGAGTGCCCCTGTTCCCCACCTGAGCGCCCCTGTTCCCCACCTGTAGGGCCCCCGTTCCCCACCTGAGCGCCCCCGTTCCCCACCTGTAGGGCCTCCGTTCCCCACCTGTAGCCTTCTTCCAAGGGAAGTTGCTTGAGGCAGGTGCTGCCGTTTACCCTTTTCCAGCCATCAAGGGGGCGTTTGGAAATGCTTTACTTTGTTTTGTGGACATTGACCAGAGGGCAATACTGCATTAGTGAGAGGGATCCAGGGATGCAGGGATTGCTGGAAACAAACAAAAAAAAAAAGGATTGTCCCACCCATCAAGCCAGTGGGATGCCTTTTGAGAATCTTCTCTTCTTAAATGCTTGGCTCTAGGATTTCTATGGGAAGCTTGGAGACAGAGTGTCACTATGTTGCCCGAGGTAGAGTGCCGTGATGTCACAGGTCACACCAACCTCCAACTCTTGGGTTTAAGTGATTCTTTTGCCTCCGCCTCCCAAGTAGTGGGGACTACAGGCGCCTGCCACAACACCCAGCTATTTTCTCATTGCAGTTGTCATTGTCATTTAGCTGACCTGGGCTGGGCTTGAACCCGCCAGCCTTGGTGCATGTGGCTGGCGTCACAACCAGTGCCATAACCACTGTGCTACGGGCACCAAGCCAGATGTTTCTTGTCTCTCATCCTGTAACACCCTAGAGAAACACTCACCATCGCCACACTGTACTGTACTGAATTCCTATACTGTCAATCCTTGTCTGTCTTGCCTTCAAAACTATTACCTCTTTAAAAAAGTAGAGACCATAGTTTTTTTACCACTGAACCCTGAAATACAGCATAGGGACTACTGTAATAACTATGGAAACCCTAATGTCTTTGATACTTTTATGTTTTTCTGAGACAGAGTCTTACTCTGTTGCCCTGGGTAGAGTGCTGTGGTGTCATAGCTCACAGCAACCTCAAAGTCTTGGGCTTGAGCAATCCTTACCTCAGCCTCCAAGCAGCTGGATCTATAGGCACACACCATGACACCTGGCTAGTTTTTGTTTTTGGTAGAGACGGGGTCTCACTTTTGCTCAGGCTGGTCTCATCTCCTGAGCTCCAGTGATCCACCGGCCTTGGACTCCCAGAGTGCTAGGATTACAGGCATGTTTGATGGTGGAAGCTCTGCTTTTTGAGTACTTTCCATGGGCCTGATACATGCTGCTTCTAATTGAATCCTGTCAGTAATTCTACACAGTAGGTGATATCCCCAACTAATAGATGAGGAAACGCTCTTGGAGAAGTTAAATGACTTGTCCAAAGTTGTGTGGCTAGAAAGTAGCAGAGGTGAGAGTTGAACTCAGCTGTGACTCATGAACGCAGGCCCTTCCAGGGCAGTCTAGCAGACGGCCCCCAGGGTATCAGACTTCATTTTGTAATTGTTGTCTTGAACTTAGATCTAAGGCCCTGTATTTACTTCTATGAAAATTTTAATCTTTTAAAATAGGCTTGCCATTCCAAGTGGTCAGAATCTTTTATGATTTTGGATTTTAGTCATTTGTTGTATTACCTATTTCTTCCCATTTTATGATTTGCATAGAATTGGTAAGCAGCCCTTCTACATAGTTATCTAAGTCACTGATAAAAGCATGTTTCTGTTACTCCTGCTGTTAGCACCTAACACAGGACTCAGCACATGTGAAATCTTTAGTAAATGTGGATAAATAATAAACTGGTCAGTCCCAGAGGCTGAGCTACCAGTGTTAGCTCCTTCCCTATTGCCAGTTCATTTAAAGCCAGGATCTTTTGAATAAGATTATTTTATCAGTTCTTGATCCCTTTAGTTATGCCTGTACTTTTATCTACTGGGATTTCTGGCACAGCCTCGTGAGAGCCTGTGATTCTTTCCTGATCAAATTAGAAATGCAGTTGCTATGTCCTGACTTTTGTCATATTGGCTTCTTATGATTACTCAGGGCTACTTCGTGCAGTTGTGCAGTTGTGTAGTTGTGCCCTGCACAAGAAGCCACATCAGAGGGTGTTGCATTTATATCATGGGTGTATTTTTATAATGAATGGCAGACAAATGTGTTTTGCCAACTTAATCTGTATATTACAACACTTCTGTAACTAAAGGAAGTAAAATGTCTTAAGGAAAGGGTGTCATTTTTCTATTATACAAAGGTCCAATGTTGATTAGAGTGGTGTACAGGGTCCCTTTCCTGGGACACATTGTTAGGTGGTCTATAGAATCTACCCTTATTCTTGAGTTGGAAAATAAAATACAGTAGAACCTCCATAGTTACCTACCTACATTGACTACCTCCTTACATTGATGTAATTTTCATAGACCAGACATGCACCACATGTACTGTGGGTACAGGAGGCTTGGTTCCTTATGGTGACCAGCTTGTCTCAGTCCCTTGGGTGGTCGACTTCCAGAGGTCTACTGCATTTTAAAAATCTGAAATCAGAGGTTTGCTTGGGTTCCCATTTCTTAGGAGTCTTTAAAGATCACCAGAAGTGAAAACCACAGAGATGCTGTTATTCAGAGGCTAGCCTTCATAACGCAGTCAGCTTGTAGGAAATCATCCCAGATTTTAATTGTTAGTTGATGAAAGGACTCCAGAGTGGTTCAGGTGAATCCAGACGGCTGTCCCTCGTGTATAGAATGGACTAAGGCGATACTGTTGACTGGTGGAGGTAAAAAGGGACTCAAAAGTAGGCACTCTGCCCCCCATTTTCCTGGCATTCTTGGTTCCTCCCTTCTTTCCCATATTTTCTCATCTGTCACTTTCCCTCCTTTGTGGGCTTGTCATACCTGCAGTGCTGCTATGTGGTGTGTCCATTACCAAACACTGAGGCTGCAGGAGGCCAGATAGTCTATTGTAGCGGAAGGAAAACAAAAGAAAAATAGCTCCTGGATGTAACCAACGAGAGTGACAGTGACAGTTTGAAGACTCCGGAGGTGACTGACTGTTCCCGGTTTACCTATGAAGAGCAGATAATGTCAATTTTGTAAGGGTAGAGATGGCTCAGAGGGAGGTGAGGGAGGCAACTTGCCTATCATAGCAATTCCTAGCTACTATTGTGATCAGCTGTCACCACAGAAGTCACCTGACAGCAGTCACAAAAAACCCATTTTGGGTGATTTGGTGTCTTGTGTAGATGTTAGCTTGGCTCAGAGGCGTCTTGACTGTGATGCAATTTTATTTTTTATTTTATTATTTGTTTGTTTGAGACAGGATCTTACTCAGTCGCCCTGGGTAGAGTGCCGTGGCACTCTAGTGGTAGTTCACAACAACCTCAGACTCTTGGCTCAAGTGATCCTTTTTGCCTCAGCCTCCCCAGTAGCTGGGACTACAGGTGCCTTCCATGATGCCTGGCTAAGTTTTTTCTGTTTTTAGTAGAGACAGGGTCTCACTCTTGTTCAGACTGGTCTTAAACTGAGTTTAAGCCATCCACCCACCTTGGCCTCCCAGAGTGCTAGGATTACAGGCGTGAGCTGTGGCACCCAGCAGTTTTTAAAAGCAAGTGAAGTGCTTGTACCCAGCTGAGTCCCTGTAGGAGTTCTGAGTTTTCATCCTTCAGTAAAGCCTAAGTTTAAAACTTTTTAACTCTTCTTTTAGAAGAGAAGGCTTTGAAACTTCCCTCTATAGTAGCCCAGCAAATTGTTTCTGAAACTCATGAGGTTGCAAAAGCATCATCAGTCTATAAAATGTTCACTGGGTCCATATGCCAGGGTGGCCCCTCCCAGCTCCCAGCAATCTCTGCTTCCTTTTTACACATCATCATCTAAGAACATACTCTGTCTCTCAGTGGGACTTGGTCATGTGGTTTGGTGCTTATTTTAATGACTGCCAGAGCTCACAGCCCCACAGCTGGGAAAATGAGAATAGAAGCCTGCTCTGTGAGCTCCATTTTGGCCCAGAGAAGGTACTTCGAGGCCAAATTGTGGTTATTCTGGCACTTCTGCTAAGTGAATGGCCCCACGTGGGCTCAGAGGAATTGGACACAAAGTGCTCCACTCCCTTAGAACTTGTTTCCTAGGCCTTTTCCTTCCTGACCTCTAACAGGAGACCAATGGTTTGCTTTTAATTAACTCTGCTGTGATTGCAATGCACCTTTGAGGGAGGTGGAACTTAAATGAGGCATGTTGTAGGCAGAGGAAGTTTTCATCAGGGCCACAGAGAAGGGGAACCACGTTGGTCAGGCACTGTTGGCCAATGTGGGAACTTGACAAGAGGAACTACCCGCAGTTACCATTTACTGAGTACTTACCTGTACACCAAGCCCCATAGCGAGTACCTCCCAACAATGTTCGGGAGTCGGTATAATGACCCTGGTTTTGCATGTGAGGAAATCAAGGTGCAGGGGAGTGAAGTAACCTGCCCAAGGCTTCTCTCTCAGCCAGTGGGAGGTGGGGCTGGAATCCACAGTACATTCCCTCTGCTTTTACATCCTTTCTCTGAACTATTAAAAAGCTCCTCTGCTCTCCTAAAGCAAACAGACACAAACCTCAAACAAGGACAAATCATAGCGAGAGTTTTTAGTACTGCCCGGCTGGTCTGTTTATTTGCTGTCCTTCCACGGGTCTAGTTTTCCTAGAGACAGGTTCTTTTGATATTTTCTGTTCCCTCTGTTGTTTCTTTTCTATAATTTTACTTCTTCATTTCTAAAAATCCTGCACTGGCTTAATAGTTCCTATGTCCAATCCTATTAGACCCCTGTGGAGGGAGAATGGTCAGGCAGTCCCACTCCAGGAAGCACTCCTACTTCAATTAATTCTGTAAGCAGCCAAGCCCAAATGCTTCCATCTGCAGCACCTTTAATAACAAATGCCAGAAAACTTTCTGGAAATTTCTCATTTAGGCTCTTTATTTAGAGGAACAAATTTCTTTTCACCAAAGCTAGATCTAAATAGGTCATCTGTTAGCTGTTGAGTCAGTACGTGAAAGTTCTCTTTGTAGGGTTGATATAATTTGCGTATAGTTCTGAGTTTTGTCATTGTTTTTGATGTATCCTGCTTTTGATTGCAAGTATAACATAAAGTGCACTGATACATAGCTTGTGACTTTATCCACCTTGCAACCACCATTCAGCTCAAGAGATAAGCTATTTCAGCCTCCCAGAAGGCTTCCTCATGCCCCTTCTTTTTTTTTTTTTTTTTAGAAGAGTCTCACTATGTTGCCCTGGGTCGAGTGCGGTGGCATCACAGCTCACAGCAACCTCCAACTCTTGGGCTTGAGCGATTCTCTTGCCTCAGCCTCCCAAGTAGCTGGGACTACAGGTGCCTGCCACAACAGCAGTCCCTCCTACTCTGTAATTATTGTTCTGACTCTGTCATGCTGATTGATTGTGCCTCTTGAACATAGTATAAGGCTATGTGTCTTGAGTGCTAAAATTGTGGTTATGGTTTTGTTTTGGAAGACTTTCAAACTTAGATACATAAAGACCTTCCATTTACTCTTCTCCCAAGATGCCTTCACTTTTTGTCCTAATAATGCCCTTCATAGCAGAGCATCATCCCAGGACCAGGTGTTGCCCCCTGTTGTCACATCTTTTAGGCTCTTTGAATCTGAAACAACTAGGTAGTTTTCCCTTGACTTCTAAGACCTTGATACTTATGAAGATTATAGACCAGTCTCAGGCATTTTATGGAATTTTCTCATTTTGGGTTTATCTAATGTTCCCTCCCCATGAGACCCTGCCAAGCAGGATAGGCACTGTGTCCTTCACATTGCATTCTGTCATATAACATACATCTGTCCCATTGCTGCTGGTGTAAACTTTAAGCCCTTCAACAAAATCATGTCTTAATGACCAGATTTTGTTCCTTGGAATCACTTGTTTCTTCCTTTGTAATTGATAAAGTTTTTGTGGAGGGATACTGTACTTTGAGACTGTGAGGGTAGGCTCTTATTTAGCTATAGGAACTCATTCAGAAAAAAAGTATTCGTTGCTGCTTTTATATGTAGTTGAATAAGGGTTATTTGCACTGATTTGTGCATGCATCCTTCCCGTTCCCTAGAGCTTAGTCCTAATGGGCTTAGAGACCTTCTAAGGCATATGTCAGATCTCCACACGTTCTTCCTGATTTCTTACTCCATTCTCCTTGTTCTGTAGTAATAAGCTGCGGGGGTTTGTCCTCATAGTCATAGAAGTTTGGGTTATTTCTTTTTGTTGTTTCTCTTGGGAAGATACCTGCAAAGGATTTTTTTTTTTTTTTTTTTTTTTTGCAGTTTTTGGCCGGGGCTGGGCCAAAAACCACCATCTCCAACATATGGGGCCAGTGCCCTACTCCTTTGAGCCACAGCGCTGCCCTCCTGCAAAGGATTTTTATATTCATCTTGGTAGTGCTTGAGAGCCACTCTGCAAGGGACTAGACATCTTGAAAGAATGTTTATGAGCCAGGATCTGTATTTGTGGAATTTATAGTCAAGTGGATGGAAGGCAGATTGAAAACAGTACCAAATATCAAGGTGATTTGGTGTCGGAGGTGATTTGGTATAGGTGACAGGGAGAATAAGGAGAGTGAAAACAGTGGGAGGCAGCTCTGGGAAGCCTTTCCAGAGCCGGTAACTAGTCTCAAAGCTACATTTCCAAAATGTCAGGTAGTTATGGGGCAGGGTGAGGGAGAAAGGGAGGCATTTTTCAGACAGGGGGAGGCTGCAGGGCATGAGAGCAGGAGTTAAAGGAGCACCAAACAGCTTGATGTATCTGGAGCATCAGGTCAGAGGTGAGGGGTGGCAGCACCATCAAGGTGTGACTAGAGTAGTTGGAAGGCAGGAGCAGGGGTCCAGGAGAAGACATGAAGGAAACCATCATGTGTGGTGGGCCTGGTGACGATGCAGAATACTGCTGATGCTGTTTCTAGCCTCAATAAATACCAAATGAACTTCGACTTGTCTTGGCTTAATGATGCCGAGAGATGTGTGACTGTTTTTTATAGGTGATGTTTACCAGTTCAGAAAGGAGTATTTGCAGCATTACAAAGTATATATCATAGATAAGCAGATGTGGCCCCTAGAATTTGGCCTTGTGATGTACTTTGCCCTCAGTAGGCCTTGCTGATCTTTTTTTTGGGGAGGTAGGGAGGACGACACAGTCTCACTCTGTTGCTCTAGAGTTGAGCACCATGTATCATAGCTCACAGCAACCTCAAACTCTTGGGCTCAAGAGATCTTCTTGCTTCATCCTCCCATGTAGCTGGGACTACAGGTGCCTGCCACAACGCCCTGCTAGTTTTTCTATTTTTAGTAGAGATGGGGTCTCACTCTTGCTCAGGCTGGTCTGTAAGTCCTGAGTCTGGCGATCTACCTTCCTTGGCCTCCCGGAGTGCTGGGATTACAGGCATGAGCCACTGCGCCCGGCAGCCCTTACGGATCTTTACTGTCTTTTTTTTTGTTGTTTTGAGACAGAGTCTCACTCTGTTGCCCAGACTAGAGCACTGTGGAATGATAGCTCACAGCAACCTCAGGCTTTTGGACTCAAGATATTCTCATATTCTCATGCCTCACCTAACCAAGTAGCTGGGACGACAGGCACCCACGATAAGGCCTGTCCAGTTTTTTTCTATTTTTTAGTAGACATGGGTCTCACTCTTGTTCAGGCTGATCTTGGACTCCTGAACTCAAGCAATCCACCCACCTCAGCCCCCTCAGAGAGCTAGGATTACAGGCATGAGCCATTGTTCCTGGCCCTTTACTATCCTTTAAAAAGATTATACCCAAAATATTAGTCTACCTAAAAACAGAATACGTTATTGGCACCTTCAAAGAATCAAGAGGTAACAAGTTTGGAAGATCATCTAGTGACCAGTGATTCTCAACCTTCCTAATGCCTCCTAATGCCACGACCCTTTAATACAGTTCTTCATATTGTGGTGACCCCTAACCATAAAATTACTTTCATTGCTACTTCATAACTGTGATTTTGCTATAGTTATGAATCGTAATGTAAATATCTGATATGCAGGATGTGTTTTCCTTGTTACAAAGGGGTTGCAACCCACAGGTTGAGAACCGCTGATCTAGTCCAATGGCCAGCAAACTACACCCTTAGTTTGTGTAGTTCAAGAACTCAGAATAGCTTTTTGCATTTTCCAAGAGTTGTAAGGAAGAATATATGACAGAAACTGTTCGTGGCCAACAATGCCTAAAGTATTTACTATCTGGACCTTTTCAGGAAAATCTTTATAACCCCTGGTCTTGTCTGGCTACCTAATGGAGTAATCCTTTGTGTGTTATTACTTGTCAAATAATCCTGTGATATATGCTTGAACACTTCCAGTAATGAAAAATTTATTATCTCTGATCAATCCATTTCCTATTCAGATAATTCAAGCTATTAGTAGTTTTTAAACTCTGCTGAAAATTATCTTAGTATATAGCATCCATTTCATTGGCCTTTTCTGGAAGAAGAGAGCTATCATTTAATTTTAACCTTTACTGAGCTCCTAATATGTTCTAGGCATTATGCTAAGTGCCGAAGAAAGATGAATAAGACACGGTTTTTGTGTCCAGTATCTCTTGGGGGTTATTTCTCGGAACCATAGCAGTTGAGCTCCTAGTCTTCTCTCTTATTTCTTGTCTTGCCATTGGGTTGGGACATTTTTTTCTAACTTCTTTCTGTGTTGTTATCCCATATACACAATATAAACTGGAAAAGGCAAAGGTCATACAATGAGAATGAGCCTCCCCACACTCTTGTCTCCTGACCCCCAGCTGCCTTCTTAGGAGACAGCCACTATCATACATTCCCTGTGTCTAGTTGACTTTAAAGAACAACCGCACTAACCACAGGTTTAGGTCCATTTGGATGGAAACTTTTGGTAGGTATGTACTCGACATTTTCTGAGCTCCCACTCATGTTGGTTGCTGAGTGTGACTCAGTTTTATTTTCATAAAAGTCTTAAATTTATACCAAGTTTGGGTGGTAGGCACAGCCCCAGCGGGTATATATTGCTTAACCACCCACTCTGCTATTTCAGTTTAATCTTGACTGAACTTTTTGGCTATTATGGGCTTTCTCATGCTGCTGGTGTTCTTGTTCATTATGGTGTTGAATCTTCATCAAAGAAAGCCTTTCCTCTTTAACTGGAAGTGACTCAATCCCGTTTGTGTAACTCCCAGGTTTCATATCCTGAACACGACAGAAATAGTTTGAAATAAAATTGAATCACACTTACACGTATTAATGTCTTTGTCAGTTTGTTTCCTTGAATGTATCTGAATGTAATGTTGCAGTGTGATAGAAAGAATCTTTTGGCTTTCCAAACTAAGAGTTGGCTTGGCACCTGTAGCTCAGCAGCTAGGGCACCAGCCCCATACATCGGAGCTGGTGGGTTTGAACCCAGCCCTGGCCTCCCAAACAGCCATGACAACTACAACCAAAAAACAGCTGGGCATTGTGGTGGGTGCCTGTAGTCCCAGCTACTTGGGAGGCTGGGGCAGGAGAATCGCTTAAGCCCAAGAGTTTGAGGTTGCTGTGAGCTGTGATGTCACGGCACTCTACTGAGGGCAACATAGACTCTGTCTCAAAAAATAAATAAATAGATAAACAAACAAACTAAGGAGAACCCAAAGTCTCACCTGCACCATCCAGGGTTATATGGGTAAGCCTAACTTTTTAGGAAGGGGCCACGTTTAGATTTAGATTATAACTCACTTCCCCTCAGTCCCCCTGTAACTCTTACTACTTGAATCTTCCCTTCCAACCTGAGGACTATGCAGGCATTCTCAAAGTACGGCCCGCGGGCCACATGTTGCCCACCGAGGACATTTATCTGACCCACTGGGTGTTTTTGCCGCTGCTGCCTGTCCTGCTTGGCAGCCAACTTGTCCCGGGGCCTGCAGTCCGGCCCCCCAGCGGTCTGAGGGACAGTGAACTGGCCCCTGTTTAAAAAGTTTGAGGACCCCTGGACTATAGTGATGGGACGTAGGCCAATAGGCTCCTAAGTGACATGTTAATATGGGAATTTATGTTATACGTGATACTCCAGCTTCCAGTGGATTCCTCATCACATTTTGCTGCTGTTGCCGTTTTCTTAGCCTGTCAGGCAATAGTTTCAGCAGCTGAATACCACCCCATATCCTTCTGCGAAAGAGGATTTTGTGTGCTAGTCAGGATTTCCCAAAGGCCGAAAAATGTTTGAAAGATGTGCCTCTTACGTAAATTACTTTCTTAGCATGCCTAGCTAGTCATTAGAAAAAAAAAAGCAACTTTATTGAGGTATAATTGATATATAAAGTGTCTGTTTCCTAAGTGGTCATCTGGAGCCACTTCAGCCCAGCTGCTAGAGTGCTGTAGAACGAGGATTTTTGGTCTTTGGGGTTCTCTGGGACTGGCAAAATTCCGTCTTAATGACCTCATGAGGTCATCAACATGATGATGAGAACAAGTTACATTTGACCTTTGTAAGTCGTGGACGACTAACATATGTAGAAGCCTGATGGTCTGTGACACAGGGTTTTAGATGAGATTCACTTGTACCACTGTGTGCACCTCTGCGATTTCCTTCCATATTGGATGAGTGCTCTGGCCCTGGCCCTTTTGTTTTGACTCTGTTGTAGAGGACGTTAGCCTGCAAATGATTTTCTAAACATCTGGTTATTTTTTTCAGCATAGGTGAGGCTGAGGGTCACTATAAAGGTTGTGATAATAGATGTCTTCCTTGAAGGTAGGATAGTGTAGTTATACTCTGTGAGGAGAGGCTTTGAAGCCAGCAGACCTGGGTTATAATCTCAGTTCTCTACTTCCTGTGTGACTTTGGGCAAGTTACTTAACCTCTCAATGCCTCAGTTTTCTCTTCTATAAAGTAGGCATAATATGTACTATAGCCACTTTCATGTAATAAGAGATAAAAAGTTCAGTGCTTAGTACAGAATGAGCATTCGATAGGAACAGTTACTGCAGCTGCTACCATTATTTGAAAAGTTTTTAAAGGGTGTTATCAATAAAGCAAGTACAATTCGTGGCAGTAAATGTTCTTTTTTTTTTTTTTTTTTTTTTTTTGAGACAGAGCCTCAAGCTGTCCCCCTGGGTAGAGTGCCATGGCATTACAGCTCACAGCAACCTCCAACTCCTGGGCTCAAGCGAGGCTCTTGCCTCCGCATCCCAAGTAGCTGGGACCACAGGCGCCCGCCACAACGCCCGGCTATTTTTTGGTTGCAGCCATCATTGTTGTTTGGCAGGTCCGGGCTGGGGATTCGAACCCGCCACCTTAGGTGTACGTGGCTGGCACCTTAGCCAGTTGAGCTATAGGCGCCAAGCTGCAGTAAATGTTCTAATGGAAATTTTTATCTGTTTCATGGAGCAGGGGAACCATTGATCCCCACTGACTGTGGGTATTACCGACAGCTTCATAAAGGACTTAAGAGGTGAGAAGGAATTTTCCTGGTGGAAACAGGAAAGGTTTCCTGGGAACATCAGCAAAGGCTTGAGGTTAGAAACCAGCAGGCTGGAGTTCTTTCTCCGGTTGCATTTTCTGGATCCCTGAGGTTTCTCGGTGCAGCCTCCGTGACTTGCAGGAACCCTTTGTACTGAGAGATGCTACAGAAAGCTGGGGATCCACAGGCACATGTTGTTGAAGTTCATGTGACATCCTTCCTGATGATTATTATTATTGACAGTGGGCTCCGGGAAGCAGACTAGAGACTGTCCTTGCCAGCTGTTTTTGGGCCACTCTATCACCCAAGCACAGAAACAAGGCAAATTAAGAGGAGGAAGACAGAGGAGAAAGGAGGAAGGAAGTGAACAAGGAGAAAACAAACATGAGCAGGAACAAACAAGAAAATTCTGCCAATATGAAATGCCATTA
>CAUYTI010026570.1:0-12486 GCA_963575145.1 Galago senegalensis
GGTGCCTGTGGTCCCAGCTACTTGGGAGGCTGAGGCAGGAGACTCGCTTGAGCCCAGGAGTTGGAGGTTGCTGTGAGCTGTGATGCCACGGCATTCTACCCAGGGGGATAGCTTGAGGCTCTGTCTCAAAAAAAAAAAAAAGAGTTCTTTATATATCAAGGCTGGCAGGCTAAGGGTGTCCGAGTGGGTAGCTGGGTTCCCTGAAGCCTGGTTAGAGCTCTTTATATATCAAGACTGGCAGGCTAAGATATCTGAGTGGGTAGCTGGGTTCCCTGAAGCCTGGTTTGAGTATAATTTGGGAGCCTCCTGTCCTAGGGACAGGCTTTGCTAATTTGTCCCAGGAGTGGGTTGGCTTGACTGGGATGGAGAGAGTGCAGGGAAGGGGACTTTGAGGGAGGTAGAGGCTGGGATGGGCATCTGGCACTGTCCCCACCCTCTGTGCCTCTGTCTGAGAGGCTCTGGTCAAGGGGCCACATGGAGGAGGTCTCTGCCTTATCAAACCTAGTGTGTCCTGAGGCCCAGAGCTTCCCCCACACTCCTGCCAGTATTGCCAGAATGTAGAGAGGCCTTGCAGCTGCATAGAACTCCTAGGCTAAGGCCTCAGGACCAGGCCCCACCCTTAGAGCTGGACCTCTCCTGCCTCCTGCACGGCACTACCTGCCAGGGTATGACTGCTGGTCACTGGGAATGTGTTGGGAACCTGAATGAGTCACCCCACAAACAGGCACAGCCAGACAGTGAGAAGGGGCTGCCGCTCCGGATGGCAAGAGGCAGCTGCAGCTGCCAGGTGCTGTCCAGCCACTCTGGGCCCTGTCTTTGCAGCCCCAACTCCCAGAGGACGAGAGCACCCAGGGCAGGCCCAGGGATGTGCCCACCCTCTTAGGAGGCAGGAACTGTCTGTGGGAGGAGACCTGGGAGGGGCTCGGGCCCACAGTGGGCAGAGCTACACTGTGTGGATGCTTGGTCCAGGGCCTGGTGGTGTGATGTCCGGCAGTGTGAGAAGGGGCCTGTCTGGCCCGGCCCCACTGCCTCTGGCAGGCTGCAGGTTCTTGTGCTGGACCCAGGCTCCTGCCCAGGCTAACAGGAGTGATGGCAGCTGTGCAGGGTTAGAGTCCTTCTAGGGTCAGGTGAGAATGACATTGGGGCCCAGCTTGCTATTTTAGTGAATCCTGCCAACAGCTGTGAGAGGGACTTACTTTGATCATCGTCTTTTACTGACATGAAAATAGAGGCTCAGAGAGGTTAAGGAACCTGCCCAAGGTCATACAGCAAAGTGGTGGAAGTGAGATGCAGACTCGGAGCTGTGGACACTGATCCATTTTCTCCCACACTCCCTCTTCCTGAGGTGCTCTCTAGAAACAGTTATTATAGTGCAGTATCTTATCACAACGCCTTAATATTACTGGTTAACCTATTTTAAAAGCAATACGTGCTCATTCCAGTCTAGAAATCATAGAAAAGGAGAGAACAACAGAACTCAGCCTAAGGTCCCGGCACTTACAATCCTCATTAATATTTGGGGCACGTGCAGGTCCTGAGGCCTAATTTATTTCTAAGTCCCATGTCATCCTGACCCTGGAGCCTGGTCAGTTTTCCTGGGGAGGCCCATGTGGCCCAGAGTGGCTCCTGCCCATGCCATGTGGCTCTCCCTGGGGTCTCAGAGCTCTGTGTGCCCCTCTGCTGTGGCCGGGCGGGCCAGGCCGGGGCTAGCTCTGCTTCTCATCCATGGCTCTTGTGTCTCTCGTTTCAGGAAATTAAAATGCATGACAGATAGCGAGTCTGTTCCTCCTGACTGGCCCTATTACCTAGCCATTGATAGGATTCTGGCCAAGGTCCCTGAGTCCTGTGATGGCAAACTGCCGGATGGCCAGCAGCCGGGCCCCTCCACGTCCCAGACCGAGGCGTCCCTGTCGCCGCCCGCTAAGTCCACCCCTCTGTACTTCCCGTATAACCAGTGCTCCTACGAAGGCCGCTTTGAGGACGATCGCTCCGACAGCTCCTCCAGCTTCCTGTCCCTTAAGTTCAGGTAGTGTGCATCGCTCTTCCTGCTCCCGACCCCAGGGACTCACCTTTCCACACCCTGATGGGGGTCCAGAGAAAGGGACCAGGAGTGGCTAGGGGAAGCAGCTGCAGAGGCCGAGGTGGTGTGCAGGAGCCTCTAAGGACAGGCCAGCCCCAGCCCAATGAGGGCTGGAGTGTCCACAGACAGAGCAGGTTTGTCTCCAATTCCATCACTTCTTAGCTGCGTGGAAAGTTCCTTGACCTCTCTGGCCTCAGTCTCTCTCTGATAAAGTGGGATCTCAGAGGGTGGGTGGGAACATCACAGGAGAGAAGGCTCCACACAGAGGGCATCCATATCCCTGGACCCAAAGGGGCCCCACTCCTCCCTGCCCCTACATGGACTGCCGGTCCCCAAGCACCAGGGAGGGTGTTGGGCTGAGCCTCCAGAGGCCCTCGTCACCTTTTGCAGGGGGCACACCATGTCCCTTCCACTAGCCATCCCACACTTTATACCAGGCCTTCATACATTGGCCATGACTGTGCCTGCAAGATGCTCACAGAACAGCTGGGACCCAGGACACATGCTGTGCAGGAGAGACACCTGGGTTGGCGGCCAGGGAGCTTAAAGAAAGCGCTTTGGAGGAGGGAACTTTTGGGTGGGCTTTGAAGGTAAAATAGGAGTTGGCTAGTTAGAGAACAGAACAGGAAGAATGTGGAATTGAGTCACAGCTTCTCTCCTGTCCCAGTGTTCAAGTCTGTCCAATGTGGGGGGTGGGGTGAGGAAGGCATTTTTGAGGAGGGTCCCTCCAAGCTGACATCCCCCACACCAGGGGCTGCTGCTTGAGTCACCTGGTCCCCCTTCCTGGAGGGGATTTCTCATAAAGACCCCAGACAGAACACTTTTGCTAACAGGTGAGGCCCAGTTAGCAGTGAGGCCTGAGGGTCATGGCCAGAAGTTCTGTGGTCTGAGCCCTATTCCCAGACTGCACTCTCCCAGGCATTGCAGAGCTGGGACAGGCGGACCACAGCACTGCTCAAACCCAAAGCTGCAATCTCCCACCCCTGAGGTTGGCTGGTCACCTGTTGTGTTCAGAGCACAGAGTGTGGGGGGGCTAGGCAGGCACCAGGACCTTGGGTCTAGTGGGAATTGGTAGCTCCCTGCCCTTCACTGGGGGCTGGTTAGACCAGGGATGGCCACCACCTGAGAGTGGAGTGCCCCAGGGATAGTGCAGGGCTGGGCTGGCTTTAGGGCCTGGGAAGGAGCCCAGGCCTCCTCCAGGCCCCACATCTCCAGGTGCCTGTCCTGCCTCCCTCACCCCAAAGCATGCTGACCCATCTCTAGACTGCAGGGAGGTGAAGGGCCAGGATCCCAGGCCCTTCCTTCTTGGACCTCAGTTTCTCCAGTTGCCCTAGGCTGGCTTGACTTAGTGTCCTCTGGTTTCCGGGCAGGAGCCCTGGGAGCCACAGAATACCCAGCCGTCACTTCTCCCTGGAGGCGGCCCCACCACTGCCCAGCTCGGGGTTCTGGGCATGCTTTCATGGCAGGGTGTGCTTCTGTAGCCCAGAACATCCACCCTTTCCAGACCAGGGGTGGAGGTCATCCTTGAACCTGGTCCGTTACTCTCTCACTGCAACGGGCAAGTAGGCTCTGGTACTCCTCCACATGTGGACAACGAGACCCTGAGTGCATGACCTGCCTCCAGGGGCCTCAGCTTCCCTATTTGCCCAGTGAGGTGGGGGGGGTGAGGTGGGGCCCCAGCACACCCCAGCTCTGTGGCCAGCACATCCACAGTGCACTATTCTTCCAGGTCAGAGGAGCGGCCCGTGAAGAAGCGCAAGGTGCAGAGCGGCCACCTGCACAAGAAGAAGCTGCGTCTGCTAGAGGCCATGCTGGAGGAGCAGCGCCGTCTGAGCCGTGCGGTGGAGGAGGCCTGCCGTGAGGTGCGCCGCGCGCTGGACCAGCAGCATGTGCTGCAGCTGCAGGGCCTGCAGCTCCAGGAGCGCATGATGAGCCTGCTGGAGAGGGTGATCACCAAGTCGGGCGTGTAGACCTGCTGGCGGCGGCCTACCTGTGCACACAGGGGCCTGGACAGAGGGGACGCCCTCCACCAGGCCTGCAGTGGGCTGCTCCCGGGCAGACATTCCTTCCGAGGGGCCTGGTGAGGAGCCCCCAGGCCGTGGACCAGGAGACTTGAGTCTCTGGCACTGAAGTCCTTCCTCAGACACAAGCCCCGGCCTCGGGGTGCTCCTGGCAGGACATCCTAGAATCTGCCTCGAGCGAGGCCACCACCAGTGATACTTGAAACGCCTTTTGATATTAAATGTGTACTTTTCTCATTATTGCCTGGAAGCAGGGTTTGCTTTCGCTGGGTAGGGTGGGGGGCACCAATTGATCTACCCTGAAAATGAGGCTCCTGGAAGAGGGCTGAGTGGGTGGTGCCATGGCAGGCTCTCTCCTGAGGGGATGTGGTGTCCTCCCTCCTCAGGGCCTCTGCATCGGTGCTGAAATAACCTCTCACAGCCCCAGCAAACCCCAGACACTTCAGCACCCTTGTTACTCACCTGCGTCTGGAACCTCAGGTATTTCCGCTGCCTCCTTAATGACAACACTAATAAAGGTGATAAACCTGCTGGGGCCCCGCCCTGTTTAACTTTCCAGGCTCTGCGATTCCTGGTGAGTGAGACAAAGGCCCTGGCCTCAAGGAGCGTCTGCTCCCATGCAGGGGAGACAAGCCAGTCAGTAGAGAATAACTAGAGATGGTGATAAGCATTGGAAGGAAGGGGTCGGCCTTAGAACCGGGAGGGCAAGACCCAGAGGAGGAGATGTCAGGGCAAAGCTCAGGGGCAGCAAGGAGGGCTGTGCAGAGCCCAGCAAGGAGCTATGGTTGTTGCCCAGTGTGTTGGGAATGTTTCAGCTGCTACAGCTCTGGTCTGACATCCACAGGGCAGAGCTGCTGGGGGAGGATCCGCAGCCACAAGCTCACTACACCACCCTATCCTTTCACCAGCTGGAAAATTCTTTCCAGGAGCCCCTCAGCTGAATTCCCCCTGGGTCTTGCTGGTTGCCCTGGCTGCAAAGCATGCTGGGACCAGGTGTGTTTGATTTGTTTCCTGGGATGAGGCAAGTTGCTTCCCCCTAGCAAAAAAAGGTTTTGTGGCAGGCAGGTGGCACAGTTTGACTTGTGGGTTAGAAATGCTCCCTCTGGCTGCCAGGAGAGGTATGGAGCCTAGGGTCTGGCCAGATGGCACCAGCTCACCTGACTCCCTGGGAGACATTGAAGTTAGCCAGGCAGGGGAGTCACAGGGCGCCAGCCCAGGCTGTGAGAGGGGAGAGGATAGTGGTTCTGTGCAGCCCAACACAGTACAGGGGGCACACAGTACTCCCCTTGCTCTGAGGGACCAAGAGCCCACACCCCTCCTCAGCCCCCTCAGAGATCTCCCCAGAGTCCATGTGCTGTAGATTCGAACCATCTTGCTTTGGGTGCAAGGCAGTGTCTGATGACTTAATAAGCAGCTCCAGTGGCAGGACAGAGCCCTGGCCAGTGCTGATGGTGCAAGTTCTCCCACTGAAGTGTGTCCAGCTGTCAGGTTGGGACATCCAGCAGTGTTGTCCCTCCTCAGACAAGCTCACAGCTGTTTCCTGCAAGCCAGCATGCCACAGACCCTGCTGAGCAGCAGTGGGCAGCTCTAAAAGACAGGATGTGGCGTCCCATGTTATGGGCTTGACTTTCGGGAGCTTGTTCTGCTGATCCCCAGATTAGGTGCCCATCTGCCTTTTAGAAGAGACACCACCCAGGAGTCATTTGTCTAACAAACACCTTGAACTCCTGCCAGGCTCCTGTGCCACCCACCTTGTGGGAACACAGCGTGGACACAAGTGACTGGCCCATGTGCACCTGCTCCCAGCTGCTGACCACTAAGGCTGCCTTACGTCTCCAATGGGGCAGCCGTGAGGGTCGCACCTCTGGTTAGTGCCTGAGCCCCAATCCGGCTTACGACCCTGGCAAGCTGGTTAAGCCCGGAAGCCCCAGTGAGAGATAACACAATTGCAGCTCTAAACGACATAGCTGATTTCCACACCTGTAAACCTCTGTGTTCCTAGAGTCAGGGACTGCTGGGTGTCACTCACAACACCCCATGTGTGGCTTTCACAGTTGCGTTTTGGAGTGTTCTGTCTCTCTCCAGTCCCTGGTTCTCTTTGACTGAAAGTCCGAGCTTCCAGCTCTGTTGCCATCCCTCTTGGGCCAGGGTGTGGCCTTCTTCGTCCCCTGGGGCAGGTTTCTCCTAAACACTGTGTCCTTAACAACTCTGATTTCTTCTTTAGTTGTTAGTCTATTAAGAAGAAAAAAAGGCTCCGCACCTATAGCGCAACCGGCTAAGGCCCAGCCACGTACACCTAAGGTGGCGGGTTCGAATCCCCAGCCCGGACCCGCCAAACAACAATAATGGCTGCAACCAAAAAAAAAAAATAGCTGGGCGTTGTGGCGGGCGCCTGTGGTCCCAGCTACTTGGGAGGCAGAGGCAAGAGACTCGCTTGAGCCCAGGAGTTGGAGGTTGCTGTGAGCTCCTCCACAGGAGGAGGCACTCTACCCAGGGGGACAGCTTGAGGCTCTGTCTCAAAATGTCTCTAATGTCGGCACTCTACCCAGGGGGACAGCTTGAGGCTCTGTCTCAAAAAAAAAAAAGAAAAAAAAAGACTATATCAGTAAATGCTAAAGTATTTGATCATGACTTAGCACCTGTAGGCAGCAGCAAGGGCATCAGCCACATACACTGGAGCTGGCAGGTTCAAATCGAGCCCAGGCCTGCCAAACAACGACAACTACAACCAAAAAATAGCCAGGCATTGTGGCGGGCACCTATACTCCCAGCTACTTGGGAGCCTGAGGCAAGAGAATCACTTAAGCCCAAGAATCTGGGGCTTAAACCCAAGAATCTGAGGTTGCTGTCATCTGTGATGCCAGAGCACTCTACATAGGGTGACAGCTTGAGACTTTGTCTCAAAAAATTTTTTTTTTCTGATAAGATTCAGTAAAATAGGCTCGGCACCTGTGGCTCAAGCGGCTAAGGCACCAGCCACATACACCTAAGGTGGCAGGTTCGAATCCAGCCCGGACCCGCCAAACAACAATAATGGCTGCAACAAAAAAATAGCCAGGCGTTGTGGCGGGTACCTGTGGTCCCAGCTACTCCGGAGGCTGAGGCAAGAGAATCACCTAAGCCCACGAGCTAGAGGTTGCTGTGAGCTGTGATGCCACAGCACTCTACCCAGGGCATTAAAGTAAGACTCTGTCTCTAAAAAAAAAAAATTTCTGGATCAAAAGGAAGGAAGGTACATTAAGAATTTTAATAGATATTATTGAAATGCCTTCCCAAAATGCTAAACTGCCTCAAATCTCCAAAAAGGGAGAAATATCCCTGCTTATGTTATGAACCAAAACCTTAATACCCAAACCTGTTTTTTTAAAAGTACAAAAATGAAAAACAAACGTGAAAATTCTAAATAAAACATTAGCAAATGTAATGCACCGTGACCAAGGAGGGATTCTCCAGAGAGTGAGGTCCTCACTGTCAGAGAGCTGTGCGTGTGATTCACCAAATGGGAAGGGGCCACATGTTCAGGAAAAAGCTTCTGGTGTGAAGGGATGGAAGGTACGGAAGGGACAGGTCACAGGTCATTCACTCCCCCCTCAGCAGGTGTTGTGCGTGGCAGTGGAGTGAGACAGGCAGGTCCAGGAAACTGGGATGGAGGCAGGAGTCCTGTTCATCCACATCACCACACTCGGTCTGGCCACATGGGGACTCAATGATGGGTGTAAATATTAGAAAAAGACATTCAACAAGGATCTCTATTTCCCATAAAACCAGAAAACCTAAAAGAAAAGTATTTTTTAAATGTTCTAGAATTATTAAAAGGCAAATACATAAATACATGAAATTCCTTTTTTTCTAAATTAGTAATGACCATTTTGAAATAGACAAATCCCATTCACAATAGAGAGAAAAGCTGTGAAATCCTTACAAATAGGTGGACGTGGAGAGGCCACTACTGCCGTGATGGTGACGCACAGCCAGGGACACGCAGTCAGGGACAGGAAGGGAATGCTGAGCCCCCAGATTGGTTCCCGAAGTGAAGAATTCCAAGAGATACTCATGTGCTTGAAAAGTGGAAAAATTGGTCCTAAGCTTCTTAGGAAAGAAAAAAAAAAAAAGAATAAGAAAGAGAGATAGTGACCTTGGGCTTGTCATCAGGTGGTGGCACTCCCGATGGTGCCAAGCACACAAGATGCCCCACTGCTGCAGAGCCCCAGGACTTAACAGTTTGCAGGGCTTATCCTGGCAGAAGTGACTGGGGGTGACCCTCAGGGCCCAGTGGATGTCCCCCGCCTCATGCACAGGATACCTGCTCTGCCCTGGGGGGGAGGTCCGCCAGGCACCTCTCCCTTCAGCCTCCAGAATTCCCTCACAAAGGGCTTCTGCCAGCTTCTAGAACTTTCCTCATAGTGTTACAACTGAGTTCCTTAATCTCCATTTTTTGACCCTCCCTCTTTTCCTTATCTCTGCAGCTCAGGGCTGGCAAGTCTGCAGCCTCACATGCCCTGGCAGCCCACGTGCGTCCCCTGCCCCGGGCTGTCCTGCACACAGGCCCAAGTTCAGACCCTACGAACATGCGAAATTGTGATTCAGCTCTGTGCCTGACCCCCCACCTCCCTCACTTTCCAAAACGCCTTTGTCTTTTCCTGTTCAAAGAACTTTCAAGAGACTTTCCATGTTGTGCTGGGAACAGTGTGGCGCCCCAGGGTGCCAGCTGGCATCTCTGCAATTATCATTAAATTACAGGGACAATTTTAATTTCACAATAATTAGAAATATCAACTGCTGCTTGAGCCTTCGAAACTAATGGAATTTTAATGGGCAGCTGCTTAGGTTACAGCTAAAAATAGCAGCTCCACTGAGCATCTGGAGCCAGGGGCTCTGCGCGGGTGCCGGCCTCCATTTGGGAGCCATCCCAGGGAGCAGGGGGATCCGGGGGTGGCTGCAGGACACTGGCCAGCCCACCACTCCGTGTCCACCATATTAAGGGGAAAAGCAAGACTCAGCACTGGTACTGGCCCAGTCAGGTGCAGGGGACCTACTTCCCAGACTTTGGGCTTCAAGTTCAGCAAATCCCCCTAAAAATGCAGATCTGCCCAGATCCACCTGGCCCTACAGCCTCAGTTCTTGGCACTGAGCCGTGGCTCCTGATGGTGGCCTTCCCGGAGGCCACCCCACACCAGGTCTCGGCAGACCTGATGAAGGCTGCAGCCCTGAGGTGTCCCCAGCCAGGAGGAACTGGGTACTCAGAAGGGATTCCTCCTGCTGCAGGAGTTACAGCCCACGTTCTGAAAACAGTTGTTTCTTACGTTGAATCCAGTTTTCCAGTTGTTTAAAAGCAGATGGAGGAGGAGGTGACAATATCCTGGGGACAATAGAAGTTGACAGTCTTTGATGGACAGAAGATTTTGCTTTTGATTAAATCAAAACTATGTATTTTATTTTTTCTCTGATGGCTAAAGCTTCTGTGTCCTGCAAAATCTTCACCAAGGCCACACGGATATTAAGTATTCTCCCATGGAGTATTCTAGAAGCTGTGATTACCTGCAGGGCTCTGATCCATCTCAGCTGATGGCTGCATATCAGGGCCCATTTTTTCCGTGTGATATTCCTGTGGCTCCAGAGCCATTTGTTAGGAAGTCTTTACTTTCCCCATGGACTTTTTCTGGTGCCGCATCAAAAATAAATCCGTGGAACAAGAGCGATCTGTTTCTGACACTGTTGGGTCCACAGGCCTGCACGTCTACAACATCCTGGCCACTGCAGCTTTATGGAAAGTCTTGAGGCCACACCAATTAAGTCTTCTAACCTTGTTCTTCTTTTCTAAAGTTATTTTGACTATTTCATGTCTTTTGTGTTTCTATATAAATTTTAGATCAGCTCATCAACTTCTATTCCAAAGAAACTGCTGCAATTTTGGTTGAGATTACATTGAATCCACAGACCCACCTGAAGAGAACAGATAGGATGAAAATATTCACTCTTATGATTTAGGAACCTAAATCCATTTTGAGAAGCTTAGTACATCCTTTATTAGGTTTATTCATCAGTTTATTAGTTTTCCGATCATTGCTGGTACAGAGAAATACAATTACTTTTTGTATCTGTAGCCTGCACCCTGCTAAACTCACTTATTAGTCCAAAGAGCTTTTTCTTTTTTTCTTTTTTTGTTTGAGACAGAGCCTCAAGCTGTTGACCTCTGAGTGGAGTGCTGTGGCATCACAGCTCACAGCAAACTCCAACTCCTGGGCTCAAGTGAGTCTCCTGCCTCAGCCTCCCAAGTAGCTAGGACCACAGGCGCCCGCCACAGCGCCCAGCTATTTTTTGGTTGCAGCTGTCATTGTTTGGCGGGCCCAGGCTGGATTCGAACCCACCAGCTCAGGTGTATATGGCTGGCGCATTAGCCACTTGAGCCACAGGCGCCAAAACCAAAGAGCTTTTTCTCTTTTTGTTTTGAAAAAAATAATTCCTTAAGATTTTCTGTGTTCACAATCATATCTTCTGTGAGTAAGGGCAAGTTTCTTGTCTGTGTGTCTTTCTGTCCCAGGGGTAGGGTCTGCTAAGACCTGTGGAACTGGCGCCACTGACTGAAGAAATATAGAATTAGAAACGCCGGCAAAGAAAGAGGCATGAGGCACAGTAGAATTAAAGGTGGGAACTCAGGGGTCCATTCCCCGTTTGTGGGATTCCAGCAATGGCACTGAGTGTTTGCTCCACTCTGCTTTTTTTGAAGTCTATTTGCCCAGAGAATAAGATGAGGAAGGGAACAAAGATGCCAGCAGTTTCTCTGAGTGAGCAAATCAGCTCATATGGTTATTATTTAAGGGTTTGACTAGCCTTAAGCAATCTGAAATCTGAGCCTTCTACTCAGAGAGCCTCCCACTTGTTTTTTTTTTTTTTTTTTTGAGACAGAGCCTCAAGCTGTCCCCCTGGGTAGAGTGCCGTGGCATTACAGCTCACAGCAACCTTCAACTCCTGGGCTCAAGCGAGTCTCCTGTCTCTGCCTCCTAAGTAGCTGGGACCACAGGTGCCCGGCACGACGCCCGGCTATTTTTTTTTTGGTTGCAGCCATCATTGTTGTTTGGTGGGCCCAGGCTGGATTCGAACCTGCCACCTTAGGTGTATGTAGCTGGCGCCTTAGCCACTTGAGCCACAGGCGCCGACCGAGCCTCCCACTTGAGATCACACAGACAGATTTCTAGGGAGGAGTTAAACTCTACTAGTTCCCTGTGGGGTAAAATGCCACTGGGGTTAATCTCCTTTAAGGAATTGGTGGGAGGGAGGAATTTTCCTCTCATCACCACCACAGAGGATCTTCCTCTGTGATAAGGGATATAAGTTCTGCCCATACCTCAGGGCTCAAGCTACTCCCCTGGTCTCTGTCCCTGGCAAATGAAAATCTGCACAATGGGTAACTGCTTTGCCTGTTTAGTAGCCAGGAGACAACCCAGTTAATGTATCTTTCTAGGTCTTTGCCATAGTCTCTTCTTTTTTTTTTTTTGAGACAGAGCCTCAAGCTGTCCCCCTGGGTAGAGTGCCGTGGCATCACAGCTCACAGCAACCTCCAACTCCTGGGCTCAAGCAAGTCTCCTGCCTCTGTCTCCCAAGTAGCTGGGACTACAGGCGCCCACCACAACGCCCCAGCTTGTTTTTCTATTTTTAGCAGAGAGGGGGTCTCACTCTGGCTCAAGGTGGTCTTGAACTCCTGAACTCAAGCAATCCACCTGCCTTGGCCTCCCAGAGTGTTGGATTACAGGTGTGAACCACCATGCTTGGGCAATAATTTTCGAGTACACATATGATTAATTCTAGTCACCATGCTGTGTAGTAGGTCACCAGACTATTGGTCCTTTGAACTGAACTTGTGTGCCCTCTGGCTGGCATCTCCCCAGCGCCCACATCGGCCACTGGTAACTACCATGTGCCTCTCTGCTCTATGAGTTGGACGTGCTTTGATTCCACATTTGAGTGAGATCATGCAGTATCTGTCTGTCTGCACCTGGCTTATTTCACTTGACAGGATTTTCTCTGTTGCAGCTGAATAGCATTCCACTGTGTGCAGGCACTGCGCTGCTGTGGCCTGTCCTGCTGTTGGACCTCGCACTGATTCCATATCATGATTGCTGGCGCCACTGACTGGCGAATAGTGCTGCTGTGAGTGAGGGTGGGACTGACAGAAACGCGCTACCAGGGCTCATGGTAGAGCGAGCCCAGCCCCTCCTGATGAGCAGGATGAGTTCTGCTTGATGGGTGAGACCCATCTTTTCTTTCTTTCTTTTTTTTTTTTTTTGGAGACAGAGCCTCAAGCCGTGGCATTACAGCTCACAGCAACCTCCAACTCCTGGGCTCAAGCGAGTCTCTTGCGTCCGCCTCCCAAGTAGCTGGGACCAC
>CAUYTI010026571.1:0-21096 GCA_963575145.1 Galago senegalensis
TCACAAGAATGGAGGAAAAAGTATCCAATGCACACACCCCTATTATGAAACTAATTTATACCTTTTATATGAAAGCTATAACCAAATAGCCTAAGAATATGGGGAAGGGGGAGAGAGAGGGGAAAGGGGCATGGGTAGAGGGAGGGGGATTGGAGGGATCACTTCTGAGGTTTATCTTACAGGGGTACGAGTGAATCTTTCTAAGAGTAGAATGTGAACGTTTTAAAACAATAACTGAGAAAATGACATGAAGGCTCTATTGACCAGTTTGATGGAAATATTTCAGATTGCATGTGAAAACCCCACATTGTACCAGAGAAGTGCATTAATGTACATAGTTACCATTCAATACAAAAAAAAAAGAAATGAAAAAAAATAGACATAAATAGGTGGTGCCTGTGGCTCAAAGGAGTAGGGCAACGGCCCCATATGCTGGAGATGGTGGGTTCAAAAACAGCCCCAGCCAAAAACTGCAAAAAAAGAAAAAATAGACATAAATACATTTACTATAAAAGTGAAAACTCTCAAACGAAGATACTCAGAAAAACTAAAAGATGATAAAAGTTTTTTAGAAACTAAAATATATCAGCCTGGCATAAAGTAGCCTTAGAAGTAGGCAGATTTTACTGGTAAGTGAGCAAAGGTCCATGGACGCTGAGATAGTCAAGTCACAGAAATTGCACCCTCAACAATTTGTGGCATTTGAAAAGATCTTTAGAAATTCAATGAGAATAGAATATCCAAGTCTCAATGGATTTCAGTGCAAGGTGTCAAAGACTTAATATAGTTTTAGACCAGAATAAAATCAGAAGTGCTCTCAATAAAATCCAATATTGCCAAATATATATTAATAAGATCTCTGAGAAAAACAGCACCTTCATAACCTCTAGGAAGGGAGACAAAACTGTATTAAAATCAGGTGTCACTGAGCACAGTTACCGAAGGCCGGAGACGCTCAGCACATCACTAGAGATGGCCCTGGAGAGAGCCCCAGAGACACAGCGGGGCCGGGCCATGCGTCCACAGGGCTCTCCCGGTGATTACAACGCAGACATGGGCGAGGGGACTCACCGGAGCACCCGTCAAACCCGTGGAGAAGCACACTTTTACAACACCTACACGGCAGCTTAAAGAGTAAAAACATCCTGGCACTACTTCCACAAGAGGAAAATACACAGAAGAGTAAAGCACACCCTTACCGTTGTTACCAGTTAACAAGTGAATCTCCAATGCAAGAGCCGAGCAAACATGAAAGGTAAGAAACTCATGTTGCGAAGCCCCAGGACCCAGACATGCTGCAATCCTCTTTTCTCTCCACACTCTGCCCCCTCCCCAGAATTCCAATCCAGTTTCATATAATGCTCTGACATTCATCTCTCCAGCCCAGACTCTTTCCCTGGTGCATCCTTTTGCAGTGGTCTCCTTGACATCTCAGCTTAGGTGTCTGATGGTTCCCCACTGAGCCGCTGCTCGTCCCTTGGTAAGGAGAGTGTCTCCGTTACTCTAGTTGCTCAGGCCAAAACCCTGGCGCCCTCTGGAAGACAGGATCATTGCTCACAAGCCCACACTGTGCTGATTTCCGAGGAGCCTCCTCCTCCCCGTTGGGCTCAGATATGGCCACATGTCCTGCTTTGAGCAGTGAAGTATAAGCCCAAGTAAAGTGTGCCCTGCTCTCTCTGAGGGGACCGATAGTGTCCAGGCAGAGGCCACTCGGCCAGCCTGGGCCCTGGCAGGAAGGCCGTGCAGAATGGAGCCTCGGCTGACTCATGGCAGGGACTTCCCAGGGGAAATCAGTGGCTGTCGGGAGCCACTGAGACTGGGGAGCCGATGCTTCATGCAATGTAACTCGGCCCAAGCTGGATGTCTCAGCTCCCTTGACTACCCTCTTGCTCACATCCCACGTCTGGTTCCCAGCAAGTTTGTAAAAATCTATCTTTAAAGCACTTCCTGCCTTCACCCACTTCTCACACTGTATCATCCCCCACCTGAATTATTGCAAGAGCTTCCAAGCACGTCCTCCCAGCTACTAGGCACCTTGCCCCCTACAGCCTGTCCAGCTCTGCTGCCAGAGTGACCCCTGAAACCCACGCTAGACCACGGCTCTCCTCAGCAGAACAGTCCCCAGGGCTCTCCCCACCACTCTCGGAGTCATAGCCAAGGTTGTCCTGACACCCCCAGGTCCCCGGGGGCCAACTCTCCTCCTTGTTCACACCACTCCTCACTCCCGGCACGACTCTCTCACTCGCTGTTTGCTCCTCTGGAACGTCCTTCCCCCAGAGAGCTGTAAGGCTCGGGGCATCCCTCAGGCGCTTGAGGTCCTCACGCAGAAGCCACCTGAGGCCCCTCTGCCCTGAGCCCCTAACTTTCCCTCTGCCTTTCCTCCTTAGCACGCACCACCTTCTGTACTACTCACTTTTTGCCGCCTATCAGGAGGGAGGAATTGTGTCTGTGTGTCCCTGGTGCCCTATCCCAGTCTCCTGAAGTGTCCCCCATGCAGTGGGCACTCAATATTGTCCTGCATGCTGGTGGGGGGATGCATGCACGGCAAGGCCACCACTCACAGGAATTTAGGGGCCAGACAGTAGGGTAGTAAAGGGAATTCTCAGTGGAGGTAAAATCCAACCTGGGCAGAAGAAAGGACAGGGTGATGGCAGAAGTTTGCCTAACTGGTGAAGACAGCTCACACACACAGAAAAAGCCCAGGCATATTCAAAGAGCAAAAGAAGGGCTGGGTGCAGTGGCTCACGGCTGTAATCCCAGCACTTTGAGAGGCCAAGGTGGGTAGACTGCCTGAGCTCACAAGTTCCAGACCAGCCTGAGCAAAAGCAAGACCCGGTCTCTAAAAATAGCCAGGCGTTATAGTGAGTGTCTATAGTCCCAGCTACTTGGGAGGTTGAGGCAAGGGGATGGCTTGAGCCCAAGAATTTGAGCTGTGAGCTATGACCCCACCCTACTCTACCAAGGGTAAGAGAGTAAAAATCTGTCTCAGAAAAAAAGGAAAAAGAAAATTTAAAAAGCAGAAAAAGGTCTCACTGGTGGGGGGGGGGGGGTCTGTGCTCAGAAATGGGAGGGAAGAGGAAAGGCAGGCCACAGGCACAACAGAGGGCACCAGTGTTAGACTAAGAGCAATGGAGACCCACCAAAGACAATCTGAGAAAAGGAACATTCGGAAAAAATTAGCACAACCAGATAGAGGGACAGAAGCAAAAAACAGAGATAAGCCCAACTCGTTCCAACCACGAATACACCAGACAGGTGTAAGACCTGGGGACGGACAGAAGATGGAGCTTTCTGCTGTGGGTGGCACGCCCCTGCCTGGTGAGGGGAGCACAGAGGGATTCTGCAGAGGGACAGCCCACAGGACTCAGCACTGATGCCCAGGAGAAGCAGCAGAGGAGACCCAGGGCCAGACAGGGCTGGGGATCTGAGACAGACTAGCAACTATCAAGAACAGAACCTGGGGGTCAGGAGGAAGTCCCTACACCACAGTCCCACCCGCAGATAGTCTAAATCAGTGATTTTCAACCATGTGCCGCGGCACACTGCTGTGCAGTGAGAGGATCTTAGGCGTGCTGCGAAAATTTTTAAACATCATTAATTATTTTCAAAAGAAATTAAAACCACAATAAGTATATTCCTTTTCTTAACTTTTTTATCTTTTTTAATTATGCTGCGGAAGTGTAACTATAGGTTCAAGCGTGCCGTGAGGTTTAAAAGGGTTGAAAAATACTGTCGTAGAGGACAGCTTCTCTAAAGAAAGGCATCTGCTAGTTGTAATAACGTGTAGAGAAAGCGATGGAACAGAGCAGAGGCGGTCAGGGGTTAGCGCAGCCTAATGCTGCCACCTAGCGTCAAGCTTGGTGCCACCACCTCCCCGCCGGCCCAGAGATGCCGGCGTCCTCCCCGTGCGTTCTGGGGCCTGGGGGCAGGTAGGTCTGTGACTGACAAGGACGCAACCTCAGGCTGTGCCACATGGCTGCGCTTTCTCTAGGTGAAGCCGACCACCTGACCGCCCAGCAAAGGCAGAGAGCAGGAGGAAGGAAGGCAGCGCTGAGGACGCACGGCGGTGGCCGGAGGGAGACAGGGGAAGAAAGATGTGTGTTCCTGTAGCCATAGAACTTATCATAACTCATGCTCTTTTATTAATATATGGAAATTACCTTCAAAGAATAACACATGACACATTTTAAAATAATATTTTTGAGTCATCAGGCCAGGAATTACTTTCACATTATACCTACATTTCAGATCCTGCATTTTGGGGGTACAGAGAAACTTCTCAAACGTGAGGTCTACATATCATGACTCAGGCACAGCTGACGCCTCCCATCTGTGCCCTTCTCACAATGCCACCTTGGGAAAGACCAGCAAAGCCACAGAACTGTTCTGCATCTTGCCTGCAAAATGCCCGCGTCCTGGTTGTGACACTGCACTGCAGTTTTGCACAATGTCACCATTAGGGGGGGAATGGGAAAGGTATGCGGGATCTCTCTGGACGTCTTCCAACTGGATGTGAATCTACAGTCATGTCAAAATTCAAAGTTTAATTAAAAACCATACTTGTATCTTGATTTTGGTATTCTTGAATCATGGAAATAGAGACATTTTGCAAATGGTAAATCTATCAAAGGGGAGAAACCAGTCAGAGTCGACATGGAGACTGAGGGGGAAGGGACTTCTTGGTCACTCCTGCTGCCGCCATTTATTCAGGTGGCAAACGGTGTAGGGACGGCCGTATGCCAGCCAGCCCTGTCTCGGAGCCGGGGAGAGAGCAAGCAGGAATCCCAGCTATTTTTCAATGGGCGTAAATACTGGTGAGGAGGTAAAAAACGAGCCAGCAGACAGGTAAAATAATTCTGGCAGAGCTAACAGTCATGGGGCATGTGACACGAGGTTCTGAGACACAGGACGCCTGGTGGAAGGAGGGCGCCTCGGATGGCCATCTGGGGAGGGGCTGTTTGGCCCAAGACTGTGTGGGGTGAAGGAATCAGCCACATAAAAACAGAAGGAAACAGGTCAGGGAAAGGCAACCAAGCAAGCCCTGCCCAGGAACTGGCTCGGCTTGGGGGAGGCTGAGAGCGAGGGAACCAGTCTGGTGTGAGAGAGTTGGCAAGGGGCAATGGTAGGGCAGGAGACCCGAGAAGCCGGCCAGGGGAGGCCAAGTGGGGCCCTTTCCACATCCATGAACCCTCTGTGATGGGAACCTCAACTAATTTCATCAAACTCTCTTTTGATTCTGTCTCTACATTTTGGCTTTTAAAAATACACCATTAGAATTTTTCAGAAGTCAAAGAGGCTCTCTAAGGTGTAGAGGTTTAATTTCAAAGTAATTGCTGATGCTTATTTTCCAAAACATAATTCATAAAAGAGCAGGAATGCAAACAATGCTGACTCATTCCTTCCTCCAACTTCAGACTGAGCAGTGGCTTTTCAGAGGCCACACGAACTCATCTAGCTAACCAGGAAATCAAAGCAGAGTGGTAGCAAGTCAATGTTGCACCTACGTATAAATGATACCGTACGTGTGCAGCTTGGGGTCTTCCTCTTCGATGGAGAACCTAAACCACTGCTCCTGAGGCCCCTGCCGTTTGGCTCTCTTGTCCAGATCCCAGTATAACTCGATGCTATGATGAGTCACTTTGCCCACAACAGGTGGATGAGGCTTTGATAATGGTGGAATTTCTAAGAAAAAAAAAATAGAAAAAGAATGACACAGGATTTCAGAACCCCATATCCAGAAGGAGGGAGATGAGTGGAGTGGTTTATAGCTGCTCAGCACTCAAACTGTTTTCTGCACATCATGCCTGCAGACATTTCCCTGGACCCTGAAGAACTCCTGGAAATATAAAAAGACACAACACGGAGCTGATGCAGGGAGCCGCCGCATCCTTTAACAAGCAGGCTGTACCGTACCCATCTACTTCACTCGTGGACTTCCCCAAAAGCTCGGCTACCATGTCAAACTAATTAAGTTGTTCTTTGAGCTGACGAAACTCAGTTTGCTGCTGCAGTCCTTCAGCAAACTGGCTCATAAACAAAGCAAAGAGAAAATTGTACATCTGGACCAAATCTCTGTAACACAGATGACAAGAGTTGACATCCTTTCTATATAAACAGCTGTTACAAACTAAAAACAATCCAGAGGTTAATAAACCAGGCAGAATAGAAGCAGTGTGCCAAACAGCAAAAACAATTACCCATCATAAAAGACAAAAAGATGTTCATATCCCCTTATACTCACAGGAATTGTAACAAGGGGGCAGAAGTTTATATCTAGACAGAAACTTAAGAAGAGACGTCATAACTATGGAAAGCAACAGGGTAGGGAGGAGATAACCTTCATATGTCGTCTGTGGGGGAATATGAATGATAGTGTTTTTAACAAGCACTATGGAAGCATTTACTAAAACTAAAAGTGCATACACCCTTCTATCCTGCCATCCACCTCTGGTAACCTCTTCTGCAGAAATCAGCACCAGGACACACAGGGACACACACACGAGGACATCACTACGATTTTTAGCAGTTTACAGGAAAAAAAAAGCGATGACCTATTCTTAAAGGAATGGGCAAATAATTATGATGTATCCATAACATGGAATATTATACAGCCTTTAAGAAATGAGTTCGTTCTGTAACAGATGCTTTCAAAGGGTCTCTGTGGGTATTGTTGGATGAGAAATCAAGGTACAGAGGAAAACACAGAACATCCCATTTTGGGTCCAGTACAGTGAGCACCGAGTCATTCAGTGTGCATTTGCTCAGTGTTTATAAAGGTAGTTTTGTGCCCCCTGCTACCTTTTAAGTTTCTTGAGGGATTGGTCCATGTCTCACGCTTCTCTTAAAACCTCTCCCTGTATCTCAGTGACTTTCAGCCCTCAAACATATCACCAATTTCCTGTATTGGTGACTCAAAAAGAAAGGATCTTGTACTTCCTTTGAGCCAATGCCCCAAGTAGCTGACCAGCCACCCTCTGCAGACCCTGGGGTCTTCCTGCAGTGCAGTCCTACTGAGGAAGACAGAGCTGCCCCGGTCTCACCTGACCCAAATCGGCAGGACGTATACAAGACCAGCAATTTCCTTTACACTGAGGTCTCAGGGATATGCCAGGGGGCAGTCCACGAGCTCATTTTTCTCAACTTTATTTTCCAAATATTTATAAAAAGTATGATGGACAAAAAAATAACCAGGCATTGTGGCTGGCACCTGTAGTCCCAGCTACTCAGGAGGCTGAGACAAGAGAATCACCTAAGCCCAAGAGCTGGAAGTTACTGTGAGCTGTGATGCTACAGCACTCTACCAAGGGTGATAAAGTGAGACTCTGTCTCTAAAAGAAATAAAAAAATTTTAAAAAGCATGATGAAATTGGATAAACCTGGATTTTAATACCTGTGCTGCAACTGAGTCAAAAATACTTACCTCAAAGTGTTCTGTGATAATTAAATAACATAGATGAGGTACCTACATAAATAACAGCCTCTTTCCTACAGTGAAATCGCATAGGGCAGCTAAAAGGAACTAGTCCCGTGTGCATCAAGGTAGATAAATCTCAAGATGAGTGTGTGAAAAAGACATTTGTAAAAGGACAGACTACGTCATTTATAAGCTTTAAGCTTTCATAACAAACACCACAACCCTGCACTTTTTTCATGAATACCCAGGTATGGAGCAAAAGGTAAGAACAGTGCTGGACAGGAGGAATGTCCACCTCTTTGGAGACGTAAAGGAAGGGACGGATAGGTTAGGAGGGCAGGAGATGGGCCTCACTACTGTAGCCCTAAGCTCTGGTTCCTTTATGAAAAGAATTTAGGACATACCATGTCACAACGTTAACATTATAAACCTATATGGTATGTTGAGTACATTACTATTTACAATACTTTTGGTTTCTTTGAAATGTTTTTTTTTAAAACCATGGAAGTAAATGATATGCGTTACTCTCACGGCACTCTCGTTTATTTTAGAGAAACCAAGTTCAGTGTTTCAGATACTAACTGATACGTGTGGGGAAAGGAACTAATGAGCTAGCCACTGACCTCTGAACACGAGTCTTCTCATTTCATCCCCACAGTTCTGGCTGCTGAGTGTAGAGATGACTCACCGGCTCGCATTCTCAGGTCGTGACACCAGCGTTAAGCAACTCGCTTTCCTCCCAGAGCCCTCTAAAACCAAAGACCAGGACTGGCAAACTGTTAGGGATTCCCCCCCAACACCAAATAAATAGAAGCTGATGATTATTTTGATTCCAATGACATCAGGCCTAGAATCCCACTAGAAGTCGGGATGGTCAAGAAATGTTAAATTAATGTCAAACTTCACAGGGGACAGACAACAGCTCATCGTGAATTTCTATGAGGGGTAGGAAGAGGATGTTCCCAGATACACGAGTTTCCTCACGCCTTGCTCTTTACGAGTCCTTGATACAGGGAAAGCACAACAGGAGACCTCCATCAGCCAGCCTGGTGATGGCCGCAGGGCCCACAGCCACCAGAACAGTCACAGGCTCACGTCCAGGGCCAGCTGGCTGCTGGTCATCACCCCTCCAGATCTGGCGCAGAGCAGGAAAGGTGTAGTGTTGGAAAGTCTTACTTTTTTTTGTAGAGTGACCTAAGCACAGCAGCACAATGTCCTCTCCACAGCGATCAGCGTGAGAACACACACGTGAGAGCAGTGGATCAGCTGCTACTGAGCCACACAACCACACAACGCTTTGCTCCCCACCCCAGGGGAGCAGATGGCAAGTACACTGACCATCCCTGATGGCCTCCATGGTCTTCATTTTGATGCAATATTTTTCAACATATAAATCACCACTTAGGCGAGCGTTGCTTTTTGCAGAAAGCTAGGAATGGCAGGTGGGACCTGGATGGTGAGGATATGAACGAATGTCCTCCTCAGGCAAGAGCTAACTGATTTGAGGTCCCCAAAGAGTCAATGCTGAATGAGACCAAGTGGTTTGCTTTCTCAGCCAAACTAGAGTAACTTGATGGGTGGGTTTCAGTTCCTACAATGTCAAACCTATGTAAGTTCATGCTTTGTCTCTGATAATAAGTCTGGCATGTTTTCACATAACCTGCTAAGTTAGTTTTAGAATCCTAAAATATGTATACCACCAGGGCACTGGCCACAGTGCAGACGTCGCTGTGCTGAGGGAGCAGAGGCCTGGGTAGCACTGAGCCTTGGGAGGACGGACAGAAATGGCAAGTCACAGGCCCAGCTACGGACAGAAGGACAGCAGCACTTCACATGTGTCCCTCCATGTAACCGTAACCAACTCTGCTGGTGTGAGAGTATTAACTTCACTACAAACAATCTGAGGCCCAGGAGGTCGAGTCACTTGTCCAAGGTCACACAGAAGTCACTGGCAGAAGGAGGATTACGATGCAGATGGTCTAGCTCAGGAGCCACTAACTTTTAGCCCTGTCCCACACTGCCTCTTGTGAGTGGGCGTATGAAATGTAGGCCTGCGTGAAAAATCTACTGTTTATCAGTTCGTTCTCCAAATTGCCACAGACTGTTCATCTTAAATCAGGTTTAACCTGTGAACCTTGAACTCCAAGAAAATGTTGAAGTGTTCAAGAAAACTAGACCCAACACCAGAGACAGTGTATGAACCAAGTGTAGGGATGTGACGTGTGAACCGAGAAGTGGAGGCACTGCCCACGGCGCTGCCCCAGCGTGAAGAGGGGGCGGCTACAGAGCCCTCAGCAACCACAAGAGACGGCCCAGAAAGCAGAGAGGTGTGGCTGGTGTCCCCCTCAGACACAGACGGCATGGGTAGGAAGCCAGTCAGGGGCTTCCCTGGGCTCAGTGTGAAGTGTGGAGGAGAAAAGGGGTCACATTGATGGGTCAGGAAAAGGCCCGGCAAGCGGGGAAATCAAGCAGCGTGTGGACAGCTCCGAGGCGGAGCGGAAAAGCTCCTCGGTGTGTACCCAGGGCAGAGAGCCACGTCCTGTCAGGAAAGGACTCTACAGAGAACTTACTACCAAGACACGCACAAGTCCCTCTATCTGTAAATATTTTCCCTCCATTATATAGTGAAGCTGAAATTGCAGGAGAGGTAGGTGTGTCTGTGGCCACAGCCCCGGCTGCTGTACCCTGGGATTAACAAGCAGCACTGCTTTCCCAGGTGACCCAAATCAACATTCTGGAAAACAGAAAGCTAACTTTCTGCTAGTGCTTTATTTAACCAGGATGTTTATGCCTACATTTATATTCATCTTTTATCCATACAAACACTCTTTGGGGAATTGTTCTCATAAATTTTATATAAATTTTATAAAATATATCCAATGCATCCACAGACAGAATTCACATACTACTTTTTAATTTAATTTAATTTTTTTATTTTTTTTTGCAGTTTTTGGCCAGGGCCAGGTTTGAACCCAACACCTCCGGTATATGGGGTCGACGCCCTACTCCTTGAGCCATAGGCACCACGCCACATGCTACTTTTTATACAAGTTTTAGAACTCTTGTTTTTTTTTTTTTTTTTTCTGGTTGTCAGATCAGATCTTTTAAAAGGTGCTTGTTTGAGGCTGAAGACCAGGGTCCAAATATGACCAATCCATAGTCCCATTTCAAAAACTCAGGCTTAAAATTTATTTTAACTTTTCTAAAGATTACTATAAGAAAAACGAGACCATCCATTCCATTTTGCGTGGTTCCTTTAAAAAACTGGTAGTACCTTTCCATCATGGCAAATTTTTCTTATCTTAAAAGTTTCCCAAATAATGAAAAAGGAAGAACAACAACAGAAAACCCTACAAGTGGTTCCTCAAAGGACGATTATAAGAGGGTTTATGGGTGTGTTACGCACCCTGAAAGCTTTTGTAGAAAAAGTTCTCATGCAGGGCGGACGCAGTGGCTCACACCTGTAATCCTAGCACTCTGGGAGGCCAAGGCAGGTGGATTGCTTAAGCTCACAGGTTCGAGACCAGCCTGAGAAAAAACACGAGACCCCCTGTCTTCACTAAAAATAGGAAAACTGAAGCAAGAGGATCACTTGAGCCCTAGTTGGAGGTTGCTATGAGCTGTGACACCATGGCACTCTATCCAGGGCGATGACTTGAGACTCTGTCTCAAAAAAAAGAAAGAAAGAAAGTTCTCGTGCAAATCTGAGAAATAAAACAACTTTATGCCCCGAGTGCCACTTGTCAAGGCTTCAATAATAGGAATATAAAACAATGAAGGGTTTTATACACTGTCACCATTCAGTCCTCATGGTTAATCGGAAGATGGCATAAAACATGGCTCTCAGTAGATCAAATCATATTTAAAAGCTACCACTGACAAATTATAGGGTTAAACATGGGAAACTATAATGTTTAAGTAAACCACTATATAATATTAGGCCTCAGCATCTTAACCTTTTTTAAAAGGATTGTGATCCTATAATAAGAACAACAGAAATGCGCCTGTCTCAAAAGAGGAGACTCAAAAGACTCAAATTAGTAAAGAGAAAAAATCAGACATTTGGCATTCCTACAATAAACACTTGACCATATTTCAAAAGCTACAGAGAAAAGTGGTAATCACACCCTGTGTTGGAATTAGCAATTGTGATTAGTGTCACAAAAGGCAAAAAAGGATGAAGAAAACAGCCCATGGAGTACGATCGTCATTCAGTAAGGCTCACCGTGCAGCAGAGCTGTAGTTTCCCTGCCCTTCACCGAACACTGGAAACATCTGCAGCCCGGCTCCCAGGGGCAGAGGGCCGGGGATGAGGACCACAGCTCGCCGGGGGGAGCACGGTGTGAAGAAGTTGCTGTGGCCTCAGAGACACTCGTCATGGCTTCAACAAGCATTTATAGCCACCACTAATTGTTTGGGGGGTTTTTTGCCGTTTTTGGCTGGGGCTGGGTTTGAACCCACCACCTCCGGTATATGGGGCCGGCACCCTACTCCTTTGAGCCACAGCACCACCCGCGACCACTAATTAAAAGCATATTTCAAATCACTGTGTTGTAGAGATCATAATCACTCCTACATTTGGGATTTTTCAAGTATCATAAATGTTTCCCATGAATACCGATTGAAGAAAGGATTTTTAAGTCAAATATCAAAATAGCCACATAGTGATGACCATTTCTCCTTCCACTTAACGATCAAGCCGCTGACCTAAGTTTAACTCCTTGTTATGATATTGCTTTTATAAAATAGGGTGCTGTAAAACCCTAACAGATGAAAAGACCAGGCCCAGAAGCAGACAGCCTAAAAAGTTTAAATGCAACAAGCAGCAAACAAATTAACAAAATATTCAAAGATGCTAACATCAAAAAAAGGGAAATTAGAATAACCGAGAGGCACCAGGCTATTTATAAAAGTGGAACTTAAGAGTGGTAAGACTGATCTACTCACAGGCTGTGGCTCACTCTGCACCCGCACAATTCCCTGCGGAAACGATTGGCCATATTTGACAAAGATTCTAAGATATCCCGCCTGGCGATCCTACTCCTAGATGTATATCCAAAGAAAAAAATTCAGAAACTAAACACAAGGCTCGGCGCCTATAGCTCAATAGGCTAGGGCGCCAGCCATGTACACCTAAGGTGGCGGGTTCGAATCCCCAGCCCGGACCCGCCAAACAACAATGACGGCTGCAACCAAAAAATAGCCAGGTGTTGTGGTGGGCGCCTGTGGTCCCAGCTACTTGGGAGGTAGAGGCAAGAGACTTGCTTGAGCCCAGGAGTTGGAGGTTGCTGTGAGCTGTAATGCCACGGCACTCTACCCAGGGGGACAGCTTGAGGCTCTGTCTCAAAAAAAAAAAAACAAAAAAAAAAAGATTATGTTCACCATACTCTTCTAAGCCTAGTTCACTATGGCTTCTGTAATACATCACCACAAATTCAGCAGCTTAACACAACACACACTTATGTTCTCACAATCCTGGAAATCTGAAGTCTGAAATGAGCCGTTAGGGGAGTAAGATCAAGGTGTCAAAAGGATCTTATAGAAGCTTGGGGGAAAAATCTGTTCCCGTGTCTTTTCTAGCTTCTAGAGACTGGCCGTTTTCCTTGGCTCATGGCCCCTTCCTCCATCTTCAAAGCTCGTGGTGTAACATCTTCTAACTCTGCTTTGTTGTCATGTGGGATTGTCCTCTGACTGACTCCTGCCTCTCTCTTACAAGGATGGGTCTGGTTACACCAGGCTCACCCAATAATCTAGAATAATCTCCCCATCTCAAGGTCCCTAATGATTTCTGCAAAGTCTCTTTTGTTATATAAAATGTCATTTGCAGGGTGGCACCTGTGGCTCAAAGAAGTAGGGCACTGGCCCCACATGCCGGAGGTGGCCAGTTTTGGCCCAGCTCTGGCCAAAAACTGTAAAAAAAAAAAAAAAGACATTTGCAGGTTCCAGGGATTAACACAAGAACACCTTTAGGGGATCAATATTTAGCATCCTACAAAGGGCAAAGGTACATGAAACACATTAATAGAGAAGTCCCAGGAGGTGACATTTAAAGAGCTTTTTGCATTTTCAAGATCTAAAGTTCAGTTATGCAGGCAATTCTACATGGGAGCCTCATTCCAGTAGGTGGCAGGCAAAGTGGTACCACTGACATGACTCTCTGAGCAGGTGGATATGGCAGCAGCTGATGGGATACTGCTGTCGTTAATACACTTCGTGACTCTTTGCAAATTAAAGTAAATGTTTACTTTATTTAGATCACTGGATTAGGGGTCCTGCACCATCTCCTCAGACCCTCTGTGCTCTCTGGCTTGAAAGCACACTTGCTGGATGCCCCGCAGAGTGCACAGCAAGCAGTAAAAGTAGAAAATGACTGTCCGCCAGCCAAACGAGATACTGTGTCTCTCCAGGAATTGTGGTTTCTTTGCCCTGCCTTGGAAACAGAGCACCGATCACCACTGTGGACACCTGGCAGGGTTCCAGACTGGACCCTGGGTTCTAGGTGTAGATGTGGCCAGAACCACCCTACAACGCGCTCCAAGAGGCTCCGGCTCACCAAGTGCCATACTGTCTCCCAGTACAGTTCACAGGGACACGGGTGTGGCAGAGAGCGTAGCAGACTACACGGAGCTGCCTGGCTTTGGAGGCCTGCCCCTAACTACACCCTGTCTTTGGGCCTACACCCTTGTCTGTGCAATTGGGGCACCAGCGTCTACCTGAGGGCCCAATGCCTAGTGAACGGGGAGAGGAGGAAAGGCAGAGGTCCGCAGTCCGGAGCCGAACCTCCCAGGCCCCGCTAAGGTGGTGTTGTCCAGAAGGCCTGGACTCTTCCCTCTGCCCGGCCGCGCCTGCCCCACGAAGCGGCCCCCAGCACCGCCGGCCGCGGTCCACCAGCCCCGCGCCGTGGTTGTGCAGCTCCGTGGCTCCGGCCTCCACGTCCGGCCGCGCCGCCCTGTGCCGGTCGCGGTTACCTGCCTCCATGATGAACCTCGTCACGCGGAAGTGCACCCTGGCGTCCGGCGCCAGCTGCCCCTCGGGCCCCCGCACCGCGGCTCCTCCGCCGCCGCTCTCCGGGATAGCAGCCTCCATGAGGCCCGTCCCGCGTCTCCACCTCCTCGAGTCGGGAGGAGAAGCGCCTCCGCCACACCTGGGCCGGCTCCGGGGGCAAATCGCGGCGGGCTTGGCCACCGCGCCCTGCCCCTCCCCTGCCGGCAGGGCCCTCCCCGACCTGGCCGGCTCGGCCCCGGGAGCCAGCACGCGGCGGCGCGACAAACGACTATCCGGCCAGCGCGCAAGCGCAGGCGCAGGCGCAGAGGCCACAGCCGGTGACCGGTGTGTGCTGGACAGCCACTAGACACCATACGCCACCCCCCACCCAGGCGCCTGTCAGGCCTCCGGAGACACTTCCCGCCCCGCTGAGCAGACACGCCCCCGAGCGCCTCGAGTCCGCCCCGGGAGGCCGAGAACTCTGTTCCCAGGAGCAGGAACCAGTGGAGTCTGGGACCAATGGCATCTGCAGTCACCTGAGCCACAACTCCCCGTGGCCTAGCCCGACTAAGGTGTCTCCCTGGACTGGCGGCCCAAAATGGCTTAGGATGGACAGAGCTAGCAGCTTATGGGACTTGTTGAGACGACAGGCCAGCTGCCACTGACAGGGGAAGATGTGCTTGTAAAGCCCTAATGTGGATGACCCCAAGGAAACGCTGTGCATAAAATGTGAAGAGGGCCTTTCCTAAGGGGGGCGGTAAGGGCGTTGGGGTCTGATCTTCCAGCCTCCCTGCTTAGGTCAGGGATCTGCTTTCTGCTCACCCTTGCAGCCCAGTGCAAGTAAAAGCTTAATAAATGTTGGAATGTTTAATATTGACCTGACGTATTTGCCATCCCATATTTTGTTTTCCACAAGCAGCAAATTGTGCATAAGGAGTTAGCGACACAGAGCATCAAAGGGACTCTTAAGCTAGTGACAGTCACTCTGGTCATTCTGATACTTTCAGATAATTGTTACAATTTAAAACAGCTGGGAGTGTGGAGAGGACAAGCCCATTTCACTCTAAGCCCCTCTACCCTGGTGACCTGATCTGGTGATGATGTACAAGTCTCCACCCTCTAACCCTCACGCCCTGTCCAGCTTCAACCTCCCTCGTCAGCACCCTCCACCTCCACCAAGCTCCCCAAGTCCTCTCTTCACCCCAGCTGAGTTGGTTTCCAGGGACCACTGTAACAAATGGCCACAAATTGGATGGCTAAAAACAACAGAAATGTAATCTCTCACTATCTGGAGACCAGACATCTGAAATCTAGGTGTCACCAGGACTTTGCTCCCACAAGAAGCTCTAGGAGAGGACCCTCCCTTGCTCTTCAAGCTTCTGTGGCCCAAGTTGCTCCTGGGCCTGTGGCCACATCACCACAATCTCTGCTCCATCTCCACATGGCCTCCATCACCGAGTGTCTCCTCTGTCTCCTCTTCTGTGTCTCAGAAGGACACCTGTCATTGGGTTAGGGGCCACAGGTAATCCAGGATGAGCTCATCTGAACATCCTTCCCGGCCTTACATCTGCAAAGACCCTTTGGCCAAATAAGGCCCCACTCACAGGCTCTGGGGAATAAGACATGGACACATCTTTCAGGGGGCTGCCACTCAGCCCACCACACCAGCTCCCAGAGCAAGCTTCATAGAAATACAGGCTCAATGAGCCCCACCCTGCCTAACACCCTCCAGGGCCCTTCACCTTTAGGAGAAAGCCTGAGGCCTCTAACTGACATGCTAACCCTCATGCAGTCACCCTGTGGACCAGCCAGCTTCAGATCTTACTGCTTTGCCACCCCAGCAGTGCCTTGAGCAGCTCCCCTAAAGGTCATGATGTCCCAGCTCAACATCTTTGCTCTCACCCTGTGCGATGAAGGAGTTCCTTCCCCACATCCTTCTACCCAGCTTGTCTCATCTGTGTGTGCAATGGTGTGCTCATCCCCTGTGCTGCTGACATCTGCCATGCCTTAAGCACTCTGTTGCCACTGTCTGTCCCCAGGCTATGAGTAGCTCCATCCTCTCCCAGGCCCAAGGCTGAACCCCTGGGCATCATCCAGAATTCCCCTCTCCCTCAGCCCCATTGGTCGGGTCAAGTCTCACAAACCACCAGGCAGTGCTCTGAGTCAGGCCAGCCGCACCTCAGCGTGACAGGTTCAAGTCCATGTTCCCTAAAGGCAACTTGCTTCCCACTGGCCTCCTGCACACATCTGTGCACGGTGCACATCCCCAGGCATGCATGCTGACTTCATCAGATGTACAAACACACACACCAACCCTCTGAATCACATAGCTTCGCTCCGGCACTCTCTGTGTTTGCCAGTTAAACAGCACAGAGTGAACTTCTCCTTCCCCAGGATCCTCTGTGGCGTGAAGAGTCTGGGCTCTGTGAGTAATAGCTGTAGTGAATGACTAGATGAACACATTAATTTTTAAAGCCCTGGGTCACAGGCCACTCTCCTAGCAGGCAGCCTCACAGTGGTTGATAAACGAATAATTCACTATCCACTAATTGGAGCCAGAAAACCTGTAGGTGGCACCTCCTCACCCACTGACAAGCCTGTCACCATTGTCCCAAATATGGCATGCCCCTGTTCCTCCAGGCCCTTTCACCCCAGCTCAGACAGCTCCCTAACGCTGAGGTCCAGCTCTCAACTGCAGGCCCAGTGCAGGGAAGCTGCACAGTGGAGGTGGTGAACACCACAGTCTGAAGAGCGATTGTGTAACGTTTGCCAGCACATCCTCCTCTAATCCTCCCTGGCCGCTGCATCAGTGACATCATAGCCTCCTCTCACAATAACACCATTATTGAAGGAGTGAGTGACTCACTGCAAAGATGGGGCTAGCAAGCTGAAGCTCAACAGACGAAGCAGAGAAAGAGGAAAGGCTGTACACGCAGGGCCATGCGACAGTCTGGGCGGTCTTCAGAAACCCTGGCCACTCTAGCCTCCTTCTTAGCAGCCTTTCCTCAGGAGCCATCACTTAAAGAACAGCCTAATTGCAGTCCCAAGTCCCACCACTTGTCCTTGGAGCACCTCACTCCGAGATCATCCCTTCTTCCCCAGCCCTCCTCCTCCTGCCTCTGCCTGCCCAGAGCCTTTTCCCTCCCACCCTAGGCAACCCAGTAGTCTCTTTCTCTCTTCTCCCCACTGCCTTCTGCTCTGCCAGTGCCATCTCTGAAGACACTTGTTGCCCCACCCCTCCTCGCCCCTACCTGCCCACTCTGCTAACAGCAGGGAAGTCTTCCCTTCTCCAGTCCCCTTCTGCCCCACAGCTAAGTGAGCTGAGAAGAAAGTCTGGGTGCTGGCTCCCATAGGCAGAGGGGAATTCAAAGGCCCCACCCTAACTGGGAGAAGCCCCTGGCCCCTTTTCCACACCTTTCAAACCATCTGTAGACAGCCTGGGAGGCCTGCCCTGCTTCCCAAAAAGGCCCCATTATGTGAGTAATGGGCACCATCAGTCTCAACAGCAAAGTCATATGTTGGGTAGGGTCCAGCTGGTGTCTGCAGTGTGGACACAACCCATTTCTTCCTGCCCTGACTCTTCGCCCTGGTGGGTTCCATGGTCCTGCCGTCCTGGTGGTTCTCTCATAAAGGGCCCAGAAGGAGTTCAAGTCTCTCCTGTGCTCCTGGTGGCTGCAAGGCTTATGCACAGCTGTGACTCCCCCAAACTTCCCAGTCCCCAGGCCAAGCCTAGCACAAGTGCGCAGACCCACAATTCCCATCTCCACACCACCCATCCTGCCTGCATAGACCAGTGCTGAGAACATAGCGGTGAAGGGGAGCAGAGAGAGTGTCTCTGCAACAGCTTCCCATCCTCCCCACATGTGTCAGACAGGGCAACCTTTGTAGAAAGCACAGTGTGGTCTGATTACAGCCCTTCCCACATACTAGCACCTTTACCTGGCCAATCAGGGTTTGGTTTGCTGAAAGAAAGTGGAAATTCCTTACAGGTGGGGGCCTGGGGGGATGGTAAATTCTTGGTGACTCTGCTGCCTGGGATCATTTTCTTTTTCAGGGATTGGAGCCCCAAAGGGCTCAGTAGACTGACAGCACTTAAACATAAGTGAGCTCAAAGGTGTGCCTGAGTTGGATGTAGGGAGAACTGAGAGCTGTGGATCCTCCGGCCATAGATATGCAAGCACAGAAACCAGGGCATCTCTGGGACCGTGAGGATGTTTTAGAATTAGGTTGCACAAGTCTATGAATATATGAAAAGCCACTGAATTATACAGTTTGAATGGGTGGCTTTTGTGATGAGTGGATTATATCTTAATAAAGCTGTTATTTAAAAAAAATTACCAGGCAGCACCTGTAGCTCAGTGAGTAGGCCACTGGCCCCATATACAGAGGGTGGTGGGTTCAAACCCGGCCCTGGCCAAACTGCAACAAAAAATAGACAGGCATTGTGACAGGCACCTATAGTCCCAACTACTTGGGAGGCTGAGGCAAGAGAATCGCCTAAGCCCTTGAGCTGGAGGTTGCTGTGAGCTGTGATACCACAGCACTCTACAGAGGGCAACAAAGTGAGACTCTATCTCTAAAATAATAATAATAATAAATAAATTTAAAAAATAAAAAAATTACCACGTACAATTGTGCCATCAAGAACAAAGTCTTCGGCTCAGCGCCTGTGGCTCAAGTGGCTAAGGCGCCAGCCACGTACACCCAAGGTGGCAGGTTCAAATCTGGCCTGGACCCGCCAAACAACAATGATGGCTACAACCGAAAAAAATAGCCGGGCATTGTGGCAGGCACCTGTGGTCCCAGCTACTTGGGAGGCTGAGGCAGGAGACTCACTTGAGCCCAGGAGTGGGAGGTTGCTGTGAGCTGAGATGCCACGGCACTCTACCCAGGGGGACAGCTTGAGGCTTCTGTCTCCAAAAAAAAAAAAAAAAAAGAACAAAGTCTTCCTGTGGGTGAAGGGAGTCTCACAAAGAGGGGCTGGAAGACTGGCCAGCAATGAACTTGAACAGAGCATCTGGGCTAGGACAGGCCAGACATTTGCAGTACCACGAAGTTCTCTGAAGGGCCAAGGTTCTATGTGGAACAATGAAGTCAAAGGACTGAGAAACCATGAGGGTGGCAATCCTGCACTGCAGAAAGGCTCAGAGACTCTTGATGGCAAAGAGATAGTGCAGGAGGGGACCAGTGGGGCTGTGTCCTTGAAGTCTTGGAAAGACCAAGCAGGGCCTCCTGAAGAGAGTGTGTAGAAGGAGGTTTGGGAAGCAGGGTCCCAGGGTTAGGGTGCTGGTGGACAATACTCTGTGCTTCTGCACACTCAGAGCCCACCAACCAGAGTGGGAACCACGGGAGACATCTTGACGCAAGTCTGTCTAATGGGTGCCCCCCCCATACCCAACCTGTGACTACTTCCTAGTTGCCAAGTGTACAGTTGGTCAGCTCCTGCAGTAGGTGGGGCCTTGTGGAAGCTATCATTCCACAACCCCATGTTGACTCCATTCACAGCTACTGTGATCTTCTGTGATCCTCCAGCTGGAGCAAAGCAGGAGATGACTTGCAGTTCCATTCTAATAAACAGAACTCCAGAACTTTCTACCTACCTCAGACAGCAACATTAGGACACTTCAGTTTTCTGGCTCTGTGATGTGGTTTTGTCCCCAGTGAGCTTGATCTCACTGCCCCCAGGATATCACACAAGTATGACAGCAAGTTGACAGGATCTGGGGAGCAGAAAATCACTGGTCTCCTAATCACCTTGGTAAGACACGCAATACCAGAGGTCAGGAGACTAGCTCCACAAGCTGGAAAGACAGAAGGTAAGTGGCCAGGGAGGGAGGCCCGTGAAATTGAGACTCCAAGGAACTGCACTTTTTGGAAAGACAAGGTTTGGGATGTGCTATGAGAGCAAACGGCTAAGGGAGATCAGAAGACAAGCTATTGGGAACAGAGGAAGGAGGATAATCTGGATGCATTAGTTAGTAAATTGTCACACATTGATGAGTACCTCCATGTGTTACCTTCATATGGAGTATTTGTAAGAGGTATCAAAGTGCAGATGTGAGTTTCTATGAATTTCCCATATACATCAAAACAAAATGCCGCAAATCTAGTTGCTTAAAACAACAGAAATTTGTTGTCTCCCAGGTCTAGAGGCCAGAAGGCTGAAACCAAGGTATGAGTGGGGCTACACTCCCTCTGGAGGCTCCAGGTGAAGGTCCTTCCCACCTCTTCTGGCTTCAGGGGGCTGCAAGTGTCCCTTGGCTGGTGGCCACATCACTCTACTGTGAGTCTTTCCTCACATGCCCATGTCCTCTGTGTCTGCGTCTTCTTCCTTCTTGTAAGGATCCTTGTTATTGAATTTAAGCCCTAATCCAGGATGATCTCATCTCAAGATCCTTAACTGAATCACATCCGCACAGACCCTTTTTCCAAATGAGGTCATGTTCACAGAGCCCAGAGGGTTAAGACCTGATATCTTGGCTCAGCGCCTATAGCTCAACCGGCTAAGACGCCAGCCACGTACACCTAGGGTGGCGGGTTCGAATCCCCAGCCCAGACCCGCCAAACAACAATGACGGCTGCAACCAAAAAAAAAAAAAATAGCCGGGCGTTGTGGCGGGCGCCTGTGGTCCCAGCTACTTGGGAGGCGGAGGCAAGAGACTCGCTTGAGCCCAGGAGTTGGAGGTTGCTGTGAGCTG
>CAUYTI010026574.1:0-19517 GCA_963575145.1 Galago senegalensis
CCCCCCCCCCCCCCCCCCCCCCCCCCCCCCCCCCCCCCCCCCCCCCCCCCCCCCCCCCCCCCCCCCCCCCCCCCCCCCCCCCCCCCCCCCCCCCCGCCCCCCCCCCCCCGCCCCCCCCCCCCCCCCCCCCCCCCCCCCCCACAACGGAAGGGAATATATGGTTTTTGGCTGCTGAAAAGGTTAATGTAACTCCATTTGGGAATGAAGCGGTTAATGTTAACTTCATTTGGAAACGAAAAGGCTAATGTAAACTCCCTACTCCCCTCCTGGGCAAGGTCACCAGCAAGTGGACCAGCACCCTACTCCTTTGAGCCACAGGCTCTGCCCTATACATAATTTTTTAAAATGTATTATGTTTGTAAATTGTACTTATGTTGAAATTAAAAATATATATATTACAATCCTATTTTTGCGTTCTATGAAAATCTTTGTTGCTCCATACAAACCAAATTTTTAATTTAGAACACCCCCTCACCCCACCCCCGTCAATGGTGTCAGGCTTTACCAATGTTAAAATTTGGTCACCTTAACCTAGGAGCTCCTAGATTGCCCAGGAGACTCCTCTAGAGTCACTGTGCTAATGCCCCATGCGCAAGACCTTATCGGTGGAGTTTCAAGACAGGTTAAATAATGACAATGCTCATGGTATGGGCCTTTTGGAGAAACTACAAACACAGTCTGTCCGCTCTAGTGGCTGGGAAGTTCCTTATTTTCAAGGGTGCCATGGAACAGGGCAGAGGAATGAGGACAGAATAAGTTTTTTGTTTTTTTTGAGACAGAGCCTCAAGCCATCCCCCTGGGTAGAGTGCCGTGCGTGGCATTACAGCTCACAGCAACCTCCAACTCCTGAGCTCAAGGGAGTCTCTTGCCTCCGCCTCCCAAGTAGCTGGGACCACAGGCGCCCGCCACAACGCCCAGCTATTTTTTGGTTGCAGACGTCATTGTTGTTTGGGGGGTCCAGGCTGGGGATTCGAACCCGCCACCTTAGGTGTACGTGGCTGGCGCCTTAGCCGGTTGAGCTATAGGCGCCGAGCCAGGACAGAATAAGTTAAAACACCACAAACCTTGCTGTTCTTACAAAGATTCCGCAGCCTTCCTTGAATTAATGCTATTCATACTGTTGTAAACCAGAGATGTTCTACCTGCAGTCTGTGGGCTACATGCTAATTATCTGGCTGTTTTGCTTATCTGTAGCATGGGATATCACAAAAAGTATGCATGGGGCTTCACCCACCCCCATCAGTTTTTGTTAGTGTGTTAGTGTTTGTGTATTTAATGTGTGGCCCAAGGTAACTCTTATTTTCTAATTTGTAGCAAAGAAAAAAAAAATGCTGGACAGCCCTGTAAAACCTTTGGTTAATTTCCAAAGTTTTAAAAAAGGTGATCTTGATAATTTTCTGAGTATTTTCATTACCGTCATGGAGGAGTGAACTCACTTGGCTATACTAGAAGTCCTGCCTCCCCCCTCTAAAATTTTACAAAAGTATTTCTTATGATTGTCCCAGATATACTAGGCAAGTCATCTTACAAACCACCAACATTAACCTCAGAGAAAATTCAAATCTTACCCAACCTAGGTAACAATATAATGCAAACAATTCAATAATTATTAAATAAAGAGAAATTTTAAAATTGCAATGTTAGAATTCCCAGTGATGCTTCTCTAGCCCTTTTCCTATTTTACTAACTATCCTGGGCTTATCTTAACTACTTCTCAGAGGATTTACTTATTTTTTATCAGGATGGGCAAACTATGGCCCATGGTCTGTTTTTGTACAGCCTGCAAACTAAAGATGGTCTTTATATTTTTTAAAGATTGTAAAAATAAAGAGGAAAAAGATGATTAAGAAGATGCAACAGACTGTATATGAGCTTCAAAGCTTAAAATATTTACTTTCTGGCTCTTTACGGAAAAAAAATACACATATTTGATACACATGTGAACTCTTTTGATCTCATATACTGTAAACCACTTGGAAATTAAATCTCATACTTTTCTCTCAACTGGAACCAGATGGTCCTCTGATAAGGATTCCTTAACTTTAAGATATACAGAGACTGTCCTAGACAACTATATGTATATCCTCTTATTCTCCTCATAATTATACCAGCAAAAACTCTCAAAAATTATATTTAAGAAACTTATCAAATATGTTGCCAAATTCATCTAGCTTTTCAAAGATCTTCAAATATTTTCTGTCTCTCACACCCTCCCCTCACCCCACAATCCACATCTAGGGGGGGGGAAAAGATACAGTGTAGGGCGGCTCCTATGGCTCAAAGGAGTAGGGTGCTGGCCCCATATGCCAGAGGTGGCAGGTTCAAACCTAGCCCCAGCCAAAAACTGCAAAAAAAAAAAAAAAAAAAGATACAGTGTAATGATGCCAATATTCTAAATCCATGAAGCACTGAGTTGTGATAGAAAGCATGTTCCCTGAACCCCAGCATCCTATTTCTATTAGTCTCACCACTGAAAGTGACCCAGCCTTATACTATAGTGAAACTCAGGAAGGAGAAATAAATTGTACACTTCTTGAGTAGCCCTGAAAATGCAGCAGATATCTGCAGGAGAACACAGCCTCCAAAGACTAAAAAAAAAATATAAAATCTGTACAAGAAACACTAAGCAGAAATAAGCTTGAAAGAAACTATGTAACAAACAATAGCACTCTGGTTTCTTTAGAAATATAATAATTCTTTATGATTTTTTTGCCTAATATCTAAAAACTTCCCATGACCTAACATCTATAACTGTAACTCTGTAACTGAAACTGAACTAAAATTGTATAAAAGGGCTTTGTGGGAACAAGTCGGGAGGTGCTCAGTGCTTTAAGGATGATGGCCTGGTGGACTGGGCCATATAATCCTTGATGAGAGTCTATTCATTTCCATTCACTGGTCCAGCAACATTTCTAGTTCCCTGACTGGGAAGCCAGCAGAAGGATTCCAAGGAGATATTCTGGGGACTTCCCCTTGCGCCCTTGCCAAGTACAGCAACCTACGGGGTTTTCCTGGTGTCCCGACTGATGCCATTCCTTAAGAGCACTCCTGTATTGGTTATAGGAAGGAGCTATTCCTGTATTGGTTACAGGGAGGAGCTGTGTCCTTCCTGGGTGGTAACTCACCAAAAGGGGAACTAATGAAGGGAGTGAACCAGGGAAGCTGGAGGAAAGCACTGCACCAGGAAAGACTTAGGTAAGGAGACCCCCTTTAAAAGGGTCTAATACTAGTAAAGCTCACTTCTTTTTTTTTTTTTTTGAGACAGAGTCTCACTATGTCAACCTCCATAGAGTGCTGTTGTGTCACAGCTCACAGCAACCTCAAACTCTTGGGCTTAAGTAATTCTCTTGCCTCAGTCTCCCAAGTAACTGGGACTACTGGTGCTCACCTTGATGCCCAGCTATTTTTTTGTTGCAGTTGTTTAGCTGGCCCGGGCTGGGTTCGACCCACCACCCTCCATGTATGTGACTGGGGCCATAACCAGTGTGCTATGTGTGCCAAACCATTAAGTTCACTTCTAAAAGTGGAAAAGGAGATTGGCTGCTTCCTTGAGGTGGAAGCCTGAGCAAAAGGACAAAAAGAAATTGCCTTCCTTGAGGCAGGAGCCTTTGTAAAAGGGAACAACAGGGATCAGGAGAGGCACAGCCAGGGGGATTCCCAAGAAATTTTCAAATCCCCCCTTGTTTGTCTGCTTCTCAGGAATGGGTTCCCCACAGCCTAAAGAAACTTCCCTAGGGTTGATGAAAAGTTGATGAAAATTTTAAGAAAGGTTTTATAGGGGACTATAGAGTTACTATGACCCCTAAGATGTTAAAAAAAAAAAAAACCACTTTATAAGTTAAAATGGCCATCCTTTAGAGTGGGCAGGACATCAGAGGGAAGTCTGGGTAGTTGCTGGTAGGCCTGGACATCCTGACCAGTTCACATATGTAAAAACTCGGCTGACATTGGTGTTGGAGCCCCCTCTACTGCTGAGAGGAAGGCGGCAGGTAGTCAGTGTCTGGCAGTTGCTGCACCAAGGATTGAGGATAGGAACCTTGCTCACCCCACTCGCCTGCAACTCCTTGTGCCCTCTGACTGGCACAGCACACATGGACAGGCTGGGCAGGCAGGGTGGGGCTTTCCTTGGGGCCCCACAAATAGCTGGGTGGGGAGTAGGGCTAGTGACCTCCCTCTCCAGTTCCCTCCTCTCCCACTGGAGGCGGGAAATGGTGAGAGGGAAGGGAAGAAGGTGGCAAGAAAAGGGATCCACTGGCTGCCATAGATGATAAGATTTTCACCCAAGAGATAGACCAGTGTGCCATCTGCAGGGAAGAAGACCCCTGGAAGAATGAATGTCCACCAGCTGTCAATAAGAAAGAAGCAGAAGCTAGCCTCTCCCACCTCTGCCATTTAGTTAAAAAAAAAAAAAAAGCAAGTGGCCCCAGCACTAGCCCTCTCTGACCTAGCCAAGCCTTTCAACTGTGTATGTGTGTGTGTGCATGTAGGTGTGTATCATAAAGAAACAAAACAGCCAAGAGAAGATCCTCACATCAGGGAGAGACAATCTATCCTAGCAATGTACTTTATCTCCCAGTTGGTCCCAGGTATTTGGCATAAACTCCACAAGCGGAATTCCTAACCTGACCTTAAAGGTCTTTGATAACTAGATGGAGAAAGGGAGAAGTAAGAGAGGAGATGTGGCCAGCAGCGGGCCCTGGTAGCAGAAATAAACTTTTCAAATAGTGGCTAATAGAAATTTTTCAGAGACAGAGATACCCTAGAGGCTTAGGCAAGAAGACACCAAGACTGCACCCTGCTTCCTCTGCAGTCAACTGGATCTCTGGTGAGAAATGTACCAGAGAGTGGAGCTCTTGCCTGGAACTGGTGGAGCAGCCCCAACCCCCAAGCTGGCATCCTCCACACCACAGAACACTCTTTAAGACTACTTCACATGGACAGACCCCATACTCGGAATAAACTCAACTTCATCACATCAGAATGACTGAACCTTGGGTAACGCTCTCTGTTACCCATAAGCAAAGTGATTTTAATAATACCAGAACCATTTCCTCTGCTCTTCCTAAATTTTAGGACCTCTGTTTTCCTCTCCTATCTCTATCTCTGAAGTAGAAAGTAAACTACAATCCCCTACGTATTCCACAACTTCTTTGCCATTGGGAGATTAAGTTTAATTGCCCTACCCCACTGCTTAGACAGACTCTTAAGATTTAAGTTAAACATCACAGGCTTTTAGAAAAGTTATAACTGAGACTTTGTATATAACCTTCTTTTCCCCTTTTTTCTGAGTTCCCAGTTAAAAATAAAAAGAAACTGTTGATCTCCAGGTTCTTACATTATGTCTATTGTTAGTTGTAACCATGCTCAAAGACAAAGAAAGGTTTTTCCATGAGACACTAGCCAGAGACCTGTCCAGCTTTCCTGCATAGCAGGTGCAGTGTACTTTACTATAATATGTAGATAATTTACCATTAGGCCATCAGACTAGAAAAGGGTGTGCTGAAAGAACTGATATGTTGTTGAAACACCTAAAAAAACACGGCTATACAGTCTCCAAAAAGAAGGCTCAGTTATGCCAGCAACAAGTATAACACCTGGGATTCACCACAGCAAGCCAGAGGCGCTTGGGTCTAGAAAGAAAACATGATCTGTAACCTGCCTGCTCCCAAGACCAGTTAACAACTACAAGAATTATTAAGGGTAGCTGGTTTCTGTTGCCTATGGATCCCAAATTTTGCTGTTTGCTAAGTCTTTGTATGAAGCCACAAGGAGAGGGGGGTGATAAGGAGCCTCCCCACTAGGAACAAGCATTCTGAGCCATCCATTAAAAGCTTATGACAGCTCCAGCACTTGGCCTCCCAGACTTGACTAAACCTTTCATTTTATATGTATCAGAGAGAGAACAGGCAGCAGTGGGAGTTATAACACAACTCTGAAGTCATAGGCTCAACCCTGTTGGATACTTGTTCAAGCATTTAGATGAAGTAGCTAAAGGCTGGCCACCTTGTCTAAGAGCTTTAGCAGCCAAAGCTGTACTTATGCAAGGAGATAAACTAACCTTAAGATGAAACCTGACAGTGACAGTGCCTCACGCTATAATTACCTTAATAAACTCTAAGGGACATCCTTGGTTAACGAATGCTAGGCTTACCAAATATCAAAGTCTATTATGTGACAATCCTGGATTAAAAATGACTATGTGTAACATGCCCGATCCGGCTACCTCCAATCCTGTCAGTGATGTTTCTTTAAAACATGACTGTCAAGAAGTAATGAAGCAGGTTTACTCCAGTGGCCCAGATTTATAAGATGAACCTTGGACAAAGCCTGATTAGACTCTATTTGTAAATGGTAGTAGTTTTATAGATGCCTTTGGCCACTGAAAGGCAAGATATGCAGTAGTTACAGTGAAGTAATAGAAGCCCCAAGGACTCCTGCCTGGGACATCAGCCCAAAAAGCAAAGATTATAGCACTCACCAAGACAGTGGAATAAAGTAAATATTTGTTACTTTAAATAACAAGAAAGTCAATATTTATACTGACTCAAAGTATGCCTTTTTAACCCTGCATGTATATAGTACATAGTGCACTGTATAAAGAAAAAGGACTAAACTCAGCCAGAAAACAAATTAAATATCACCAAGAAATTTTAAACTTATTAAAGACTGTGTAGAAATCTAGAAAGATGGCAGTAATGCCTTGCAAAGAGCACCAAAAGGGTAAAAGACATATTATTTTAAGAAATACTAAAGCTGATGCTGAAGCATGCTGAGCAGTGGCAAGCCATCATCTATGTGTTTACAGCTCTATTATTTTGAGTCCCAAATGTAATACCAGTATATAATAAAGAATTAGAATGGTTGATGCAAGAGCTTGCTTGCATCTAGATGATAAATCGATGCATTTACCAGATGGAAGAACACAGACCACAGATGGGCTGTGTATAAGCCCATCCACCTAGGATACTTCACCCTAGAACAACTAACTACTAGGAAAGTATTTCTATATAAAACGTCTAGCAAGCCTGGCAAAAACAATAAATCAAAGGTGTGTTACCTGTAGCCAATTCAATGCCAAACAAGGCCCTAGTTTGCCACCAGTTACTCAAAGTGTAAGAACTACACTCTTTGAGAACATTCAAGTGGACTTTACTGAAATGGCTCCAACAGAAGAAATAAGTATCTGCTCATTTTTGTATGTACTTACACAGGGTGAGTTGAAGCTTTTCCTACTCAAAATGAAAAAGCCAAAGAAGATACATATTTTCTACTCAAAGAAATCATTCCTAGGTAGGCCTGCCTCTTTACATAGGCTCTGACAATGGACCTGTTTTTGTAGCTGACAGTGTTCAACAGACTGCGGCCATACCGAAAATTAACTGGAAACTACATGCTGCCTATAGGCCACAAAGTTCAGGAAAAATTGAAAAAATGAATAGAACATTAAAGACTATTATGCGAAAAATATGCATAGAGCCTAAACTTCAGTGACTCCAGCCTTTAGCATTGTTTAAAATTAGATGTACTCCTACAAAAAGAATAGAATATTAGCCTTATGAAATACCTATCATAGATCCCCTTCCATTTTAGAAAATTTACCAGAAACCTAGAAAGAACTGGGAGAAATTGAACTTACTAAACAACTTATATCATTAGGTAAATAATGAAAAAGATTTCCAAATGAGTGAATGACAGATGTCCTATTAGTTTATCTCCCCCATTCCATCACTATTCTCCAGGTAACGGGATGTGAATTAAAAATTGGAACCTAAGCCCACCGAAACTCTGGTGAAAAGGCCCTTACTTGGTGATTCTGTCTGCACCTACAATAGTGAAGATAGATAACATTAAACTGGCAAATGAAAAAGAGTAGACAGTCCAAGCCGAGCATCCCCACCGCCTTACCCTGAGAAAACAGACTACAGCCCTGCCTCAGTTCACATACTGGAAGCTGATGGTCTATACACAGCAGAAGCTTGAAGATTAACTGCTAGAGCAGCAGTGGCTTGGGACTAATTCTTTGGTTTAGACTTTTTTTTATTTTTATTATTTAATCTTGGGTGTAAGACATGATGAAAGTTGTGAAAAATGCATCCAAGAAGTAACCCAATTGGACAGACTATAAAACCTGTGTTACTGTTTTATTATTATGAATGTACAGAAAAGCATGGGGAAACTTGCATATATAATGACACCCAATATCAGGTATGTGCTCCCCCTAGTGGGCCTGCTGTTTGTTACAATCCTTCTGAACCCCCAGAACAGACTGAATTTACTATCAGGTATATACTGATATCCATTAAAGAATAATAACTCGTCATAACTAAAGAACACCTAAACAGGTACCTTTAACTTTTGATGCATGCTGAACCTTTAGTAAAAGATTGATACTGAATCCATCTTAGGAAACTCAATAGGAAGGAAGACAAGTACATATGTCACAGATTGGGTGCTTCTGCAGGATGTATGTACTGGCCATGTATAATTTTGGCCACATAGATTAATCCCAATGACAATAATATAGTACATTTAATAAAAAGAACAGCCCCTTCACCATATAAAACAGGAACTTGTTACTCATTAGACAGCAAACCTCCTTCCCTTGGTTATAACTAGAAAAATTATAATCCACTGATACTAAATATAACCAAAGTGAAGATCTTATGTTAGGAATAAATGTACAATGAAAGGACCCTATCATAATAAGTATAACAATTAAAAGTAAAATGGTCCAAAAAAACAAACTCAAAACCTAGGTACCAGGCTTTCTATAATAAATTACAACAACCTGTTCCAGACCTTCCTCCTAAAACTAAAAACTTGTTTTCCACCTGGTAGAAAATAATGCTTAATCTTTGAATACAGATGGACACTAAAAACATCCACCATAGGTCAATACTGTTTAGCCAGAGAAGAAAGCAACTTCACCATCCTGGTAAGGAAGCTATCGTGTCTAGGCCTAAAAATGTAACAACATTAACTGGTAGAGCAAAAACATAACTTAACTAAACCCCCTGAATAGATTCCCAAAGCTCAAAGCAGCTTGGGACTATCCAGGGATCAGAAGAATCAAATGGGTTAGCTCCACCTGGCCTCTACTAGGCTCCACCAAGCCTACATTAAGCTTCCTGATAGATGGTATGTAAGTTGTATAATAGGTATGATCAAACCTTCCTTCTTCCTACTGCCCCTAGAGACTTAAAAACTGTCAAGTTTTCCGGTTTATGCTTCTTCTGAACTGCAAAGACAAAAACATGATGTGGTAATAGGAGATTAAAGTAACAATGAATGGCCTCCTGAGTGAATAATTCAATATTATGGTCCAGCCACCTGGGCTGAAAATAGGTGATGAAGGTACAGACTCCCAATATATATATATATGTTAAATTGAATTATCTGATTACAAGAAGTATTAAAAATAATAGCAAATGAAACCAGCAAAGTCTTAATCCTACTAGCCCATGAAGAAACCCAAATGAGAAATGCTATTTATCAAAATTGATTGGCCCTAGACGACTTCCTGGCAGCTGAAAGAAGAATGTGTACAAAATTCAATTTAACTAACTGTTGCTTACAGACTGATGATGAAAGACAAGTAATTGAAGTTATAACTAAAAAGGTAACTAAAATAGCTCATGTATCTATACAAGTGTAAAGTGGGTTTAACCCAGATTCTTGATTTGGTTTTCTAAACTAAGAAGATTGAAAACTATAATTATAAGTTTTCTCTTTATAATCAGAGAATATTCACTTTTGCCTTGCCTATTACCTATCTTTGTTCAATTTCTCAAAAGCACAGTCTCCACAGTTCTGATAAAAATGAATGCAAGCAAATTGTTCATGGGTCAACCTTATCATCAAATAGTCATAGATCCAGATAATGAATGGGATAAGACTCCATTCATGATTAATGGGGTCTCAAAAGGGGGAATGAGGAAGGAGAAATAAATTTTACACTTGCTGGTAGTCCTGTAATGCAGCATTACAGTCCTAAAATGCAGCAGACAGCTGCAGAAGAACCCAGCCTCCAAAAACAAAAACAACACAAAACAAAAAAAAAAAACCCATAACTTTACACCATACAGAAATAACCTTGAAAGAAACTATGTAACACACAATAGCACTCTGGTTTCTTGAAAAATAAAATCATTAACTCTTTATGATTTTTTGCATGCTAGCTAAAAACTTTCCCCATGATCTAACATCTATAACTGTAACTCTATAACTGAAACCGAACTAAAGTTGTATAAAAGGGCTTCGTGGGAATGAGGTTGGGGGGTGGCTATCAGTGCTTTAAGGCTGATGGCCTGCTGAGTTTCCCCGTAGGCAAATAAAATTCCTCTCCCTATAATCTTTGGTAAGAGTCTATTGGTTTCAATTTGCTGGTCCTGCAACAAAACAATGACCAGTTTACACCAGCACTCCCAACTACTTTTATGTCCACTTCAACATTTCTCTAAGCATTTCTCTCTGTTGGTAATCCTGACTTTTCTAACACTTCTACCTGAGAAGAGGAATCATCCCCTTTTTTCACAATTAGCCTCTCAAATTTGTGCCTTAAATTCTATCCCTCCCAAATCTGCTGAGACTTTGCCCCATTGAACCTCAATTTCACCCTCACTTTGATTCTTTACTTCAGCCTTTGCTTCTCCTAGACATTAAAACACTTCCTGTGATCTGACAACCCTTCAAACTGTGTGAGATACACCCCCCCCATTTCTCTTTCTCCCATTAAATGACAAGATTCTTAGTCATTCTTCTAAGTTTCCACAAATCTTTAAAATGACCAATGAGTTTTCAGTTATCACAGTCAACAGCCTTCAATTCTTGTGGTTTACAATCTTTCTGTAGCATTTGGTCAGATTCTTCAATCTCTTTCCTTCACATTTTTCATAATATCAACTCTCTCAGTTCTATTTTTCTGACCACTATCACTGTATATGCTTTTTTCCTTTTCTTCTCATCTCTTAAAACTAAATTTTGAAAGTCTTCTTCAAATATCTTTACTTTGCACACTTTTCTCTCTCCACATTGGTATCCCTTGGCAATTGCACTCAACCTTAAAAAGTTTCAACTATCACTTCCACAACACAGATAACTCCCAAATCTATGACCTTCATTCCTGAACTTTCTCCCTCTCTGTTCCCCTTTTCCTTCACCACACCACCTACTTATCAATCTATCTCCATTAACTCTCACCTTGTCTTTTGCTCTCCATTCCTTTTGTGGCTACCCTCTTTAAGACCATTACTGCCTGGATTCCAATAATAGTTTTCCAACTCTTCTTTCGGCTACCTTTCTCAGTCATCTCCAGTCCATCTTACATACTGCTGCTGAGATAATCTCTCTGAAGCACAGTTTTGATCATGTTACTCTTCTATTTAAAAATCATTTGGTGCCACTGAATTTTCACTTTAAAATGGTTAACTTTAGGTTAAACATAGGATTTCACCTCATTAAACATTTTTTTAAAGAAAAGACGGAATCAATCAATGTCTTCCTATGGAATTAAGTTGAAGTGCTTTACACCTAGCCCTAAATTAAACTCTCCACAGCTAATCTCAATCCACCCTCTCGATTTACTTTCTCTTCCCTCTTCTTTTCATGACCTTCATTTCAGCCTAACTTTGCTTTCATGTTTTCTTCTGTAACTGACAGAACCATGCTGTGAACCTCTAATACTTGTTTTCAGATCCATACATCTAAACATTACCCTTTGTCACAATTCAAATCCCACCTTTTTCTAGAAATCTTCCCTGATGTCATTTCTCCCCCTAAAATATTTGTTCACTCTTCTGAACAACCATAACACGATACACCCACTCATTATTTCACCCAACTCTCCAGGGGCTCCGATGTGTCAGAGCCCAGTACACTGGAGCTTGTATTTGCCACAGCTTAGTTTCCAAGACCACGGTGATTTTGGAAGTTGGCTATGTCTGTATGTGTAATTAGAAATCTGATAAAATCTAAATGTGAACTCCTATTATTTCTCAAGTATTATTAACATTCCAAGTGTAGGAACTTATTCTAGTTTGACAGCAGCAGTCAACTCATAGTGGAGAAAAAAATACAATAAATTGTAGAAAGAGATATTTATCTATCTTTCAGTTCTTATCAGCAAACCAGTCTGACCAAAGAAAAGGTTCAAAACTAAAATTTTAATAGCAACAACATTTAAGTTCCCTTTTAAGGCTAAAGAAAATGAGGGGTGCAAGTGGTCTAAGTGGAAGAAGAAAAACCTTTCAAGCCCTTAAAATAAGAAAAATCCCACAGCTTTAGGCTTTGAAGCTCCACAGCAAGATGGAAGTAAATGGGTACCAACATGGTGCAACACATGGCCTACTTTGATCCTATTTCCATTATTAATGATCTCAATTTAAAAAGTTTTATTTATTTTGCTTTATTAGGGTGCCAAGGAACATAAGGTCTTGTCCCTCAAGGGCTGGCCAATTATTGTTACAAACTGTAATTAACTGGCAGCCCAGATTTTGACCACTATGTCAAAAAACTGTTTAAAAGTTTTAAGACAATAACTAAGGAAGTTGGAGATTCTTGTCAGAAATTCTCCAAGGACAATGTTGCTGCGAGGCACCTGCAAACGCTTGCTTGTTAAATTGATCTTCCAGACTGAAAACCACTTAAAATCTTGAAACTCAAAAGGAAAGAGGCTGCGGGTCCCTGCGTCGGAGCCATGAGCTCCCGGGCCCTGGCTGGAGGGGCGTGGGGGGCGGCGCGCCTTCGGGCTCCCTCCGAGGGCTCCCCCCGCCGGTTCTGCTCACCTATGCCGAAAGTGGTCCTGCTGGAAAAACGGCGCATCTGCAAGACGTGCACCTTCTCGCGGAGCTGCTCTAGAAGAAAGTGGAGGAACTGGAAGCGGCCAAGAAAAAGAGTCCTGGCGACCACCTCCAATTGCAAGCAATTTTGCGCGTTCAGATTTCGCATCCTCCGCGGAGAGTAGTCCCGTGCTCCCCCAGGCAGGTTCCCGCGCCCTACGGGCGGAGGCTGTAGGGGCAGCTCCGGCTTTTCCGCCTCCTTCTGCGGCTCCTCCTCCATCTCCGGCTCCCCGGCTCCAGTGGCCCGGCGCCGCCGCTTGGACTGCATGGCTCGGGAAGACTGACTGGGCTCTGGAGCCGCTTCTTTGAGCTTACTCCTCGTTTGCCCGACCATTTTCTCATAGTCCCTGTTCTGGTGGAGCTGGGTCACTCTCCGTTGCGGCCCAGAAGAGCCAGGCGAGGTCTGGAGGGACTTGGCTCACCTCACAGCCTCAACGACTCGCCCTCGCCGCCGTTGCGGGACGCCCGGTCGTCATAGCGACCGGGAAACGTGGCTGGGGGCCCGCGCGGTCCGTTCGCCTGCGCGCGCACCCACTGCGCACCAGCGCGCGCGCTGCCCACGCCCCCCGCGGTGCGCGCGACCCCTCTCTGCTCAGGGCCTCGGGCTGCAACCCGGCGGACCGCCGAGTCTGAGGAACTTCCTGTCATTTCGTTCCTTCCTTCGAACTCAGATTTCTCTTGGTATTTTTACCAAAAGGTTACTCATTCATTAACGAGGTATCAAAGAGAAAGGAGAGCTCAGTTAAAGAAATGGCTGTAGAAAGAGAGCTAGAGGGGAAGCCAGTGGACACCCTAGGAGCCTCTTCCTACGACCACGCTGTGTTGGGCTTTCAGTACCCACCTCTGACGGGTAGGGGTGGGCCGGTCTGAGGCCGGGGGCTCCAACCCCGAAGCTTCGGGTTGACACTCCTTGGCGCTGAGGTTTTGCAGTCGTGGAAAATTGAATGTGAGCCGACAAGGTTCCTCAAATTCCTGAGCCTTTAGGGCTCAGCGCTTTCCTAAACTAGACACGCCTCGGGACCAACTAAGAGGACTGCTTAGCCCACAGTCATCACGCAGTCCTACGGGAGGCCACAGTGGGCCACAGTGGCCCGATGATGTTTTCCATGTCCTCTGTTACAGGCTGTACCGATGGAGTCAATACTACTTCGCCTCTCACCTGTTTCATGATGGGTACGATTGAACGGCGTAATTCTCATCTCCCCGTCTAAGCTATGTCCTTTGTGGCCACGCTGATTTTCCTGACACAACACACCTCAAAAATGTTCCTAGGTACCCAAAACTCACAAGTAAAGTGTAAACTTTTTGATTTACTAATGAGTGCCCTCAATAATCTGCCCCAATCTACCTTTTTCACTTTAATTTCCTACTTCACTGGACATAGATCTTCCATCCCAGTCATTCAAAGTGAAGTCCATGCCAAAGTGAGACTCCATAATTACTACATTCTTTTACTCATATTGAGAAGCCCTCATGTTCCTTTTTTATCCTTTTCTCCCAAACTATCTGAATTCCATCACGTTCTGAGTCCCAGTCCCTTTCTCCAGCACGAATTAATTATGCCTTCTCTAGAGCACTCATCTGAAAATACTATTTATCTTGTCATTCATCTGTGTTTAATAAGTGCTATTACTATTTGTTTTGTAAGATTTTTTTTTCTCAAGAATCATTTCCTGGCTCTATGTGTGGTGCTTAAAATGTTTTCTCACTTAATTCATATAATAACTATGAGAAAACTAAAAGATTTAAGATTAGGAATGCGGTAATATGCCCAAGTTTTAACAGCCAATAAATTCTATCTGTTCAATACTGATATCGGACAGATATAGACAGATATAACGAATTTATGGGTGGCTGATAAAAATATATTGTCGGATGAATATGCAAACTCAAAGCAACTTATTTTTTAACAAGAGTATTTTAATATTTTTTGGAACTGTAAGTGGAGTGCAATTATTATGTTTCCTATTTTGGTCAATCTGTTTTTTCCTGGAGTTTCCGATTGCCTTCTAGGTCACTTAATAAAATGTGTTCTCACCTGTGGTCTAGCCATGGAAAATACAAATCTGGTCATTTTTACTATTTGAAAATTGATCTTTTTAGAAGAACGTTTATTGTACTATTATTTGTATCAGTGAAAAAATAGAAATAGCCTCAACGTCAAAAATTAAGTTATGAAATATTTATGTAGTGAAGCATTCCAGCACTAAAGTCATGTTGAATAAATATTTAATGAGATAGGGAAATAGTCATGATATAATGTTAAGGGAAAAAGAGGCAGGATATGTTTTATGATTCATATATATAGTGAACAATAAGATTAACTATCTGCCATGCACTCCTCTAAACCTTTTATATAGAGGACGCATAGAAAGATTACCAGTGTGTGACAATGCATTTATACATTCTAGGATTAATTTCCTCATCTGAAAAATGAGGAAAATTGTATCTGTCTTACTGGATGATGTGATTGAATAAAGTAAGGCTCGTCAAGAACCTAAAACATAGCACATGCTTAATAAACAAATGTCCCTTTAATCAACTTCTAGATTGGCTGTCCTGCAATGCACTATGAGTATTATTACTGCCAAATCATTTTTTGCTCACCTGGATTTTTGCAGTCAACTTGTATGTTATAACATTGAACATTGAATACATATCCTACGTTCATTATTTAACTGATAAAACTGAGAGTTTAGTAAATAATTATACATTGTACGTTGTCTCATTAAGGTGAGAAGTAGATTTGTGTATGAAAAGAAACTCATGACAGTTTTATTCACAGTTGAATAGAATCATGGATCTTTTTATAAGGAAATTAATAGACAACTTCACTAACGGTTGTCACTTCTTTTGACTTAGTTATTGTAACTGGACTGTTGTTAGGGTCACATTTTACTACGTGCTAATTACTGGCAACAGCTTACACCAGTATGCTTTATACTTAGTCTGCAGTGAACTGGCAATTAAAATAGCACATTATAACTTGATATAATGCAATGTATTCTCGCATTATCTTATCCTTTTTGACGTGAAGTTGCTTCATGACTTCGCAATTGTTTTTTCTCAGATAGAGATTTCTAATCCAGTCACGTATGTCTAAAACTGTTTTCCCTTTGCCTTTTAGTAAAGCTATGGATTATTGTGAAAAATGCAATTAAACCACCTAACCAGCAGATGGCAATAATGACCTTTAGATCAGAAATTTTTTAATTTTTTTAGGTAGTTCAAAATTCATTTTTAAAGAGAACAAAGTCACTGTTCTTATAAATCAGTTTATAAAATCTAAAATGTAGGGGAATTTCAAATGTAACTTCATATAAAATAAATACATTATATATTTCACATGTCAAAATAATTAAGATATTCTTTATGGTCAAATATTTAGTTTTCCAAATAATAGTGAGTGCTTTAATTGATCAGATAATTTGTTATCCAATTTAAATGTTTTAACTTTGCACAAATATACAGATACAGTAAATTTAAATGGACACATAACACATAACACATAACACAACTAAGTTACATCTATACCTAATCTGGTCATGGGGACCAGGATAGATAGAAGTAGTTCACTAATGTCATTTTGAAAATGTTATAAATTTTTCCACTTATAATTTGCTAATTTAAAATACTGATTTTTTTACCTTAATTGAAACTCTTCTGTGTAAAAGATATGTTTTTAATGTGTGCTGTTTCAGTTCACATCCATTAGGGTAGCTTCTCCCCGTTTGACAATGCAAAGATTTGGAATTGGCATTATCTCCAGTCTATCAGTATTAATTATTCTCACACACCCTGGCAAAATTCTTAGGATTTCATAATTTTGTTAACTAGAATTAAACACATTTCGAATCTTTTAGAGCAATTTTATTCATTTCAATTATATCTTTATTAAGACTATTCCTATAAATTTAAAGATGAAATAAATCTTTTTGTTTAATTAGGTATTTCTATTTTGTCTTCAAAATAACCATAGGTGTGTGCTTCTTGGAAGCTATTTATTTTCCAGATAATTTCATTTTGATCTATTTATGTATATTAAAGGATCCTTTCAAATTCTTCTTCAGCAAGTTGCCTCCACTTTAAAAAAAAGTGTCTTTGCTCATGAATATTTTGTAAAACAACTGCTTCAATAGAAAACTATTACATTTCTTGGATTGATTTTTTTCATCCTAAATTGTTTATTAAGTTATGAATTTTACAAACATTACTTATATTGGTGGTGGAGCTGGAGAGTATGGCTCCTTCTCCACGCTGCATGGAGGGAACCACCAATAGTGTGATGGACCTTATGGCCCTTTCCAAGTGACCTGCAGATGTCAGCTGGTGCATCTCCCTGTGCTTGTGGACTGGTTGGGTCCACTGGGTGCCAGGAGTTCTTCTGATAGCTTTATGGAAAGGATCAATGAGGGTAACCTCAAAAAACGTGTACATCAAATCTTCACCAATCCAGTCAGAATTTAGGAGTCTTAAAGCCCCACAGTGGCATGCAGCTGGCTCCTGAGCAACAGACTGAAGGCTTCAAGCAAACTTTAGCTGGTTATCACGACGATGCACAGGCTTGCCATAGGTTGCACCCTTGGAACTGGGCGTCTGAGGTCACCACGGTACACGCGAATCCTATATGTGATGTAATCGTTGTATCCCAGTCTGCACGCTTTACCCAGCCAGGTGGGGCAAGGAGCTCTGTGGAGCGCGGAGAGCTGGCGGTACTCAGAAGAAAGCACATTTTCCTCCACAGCTCCCTGATGTGATAGCTGTCGCCAGATGGAAAGGGCTGCTTCATTTTTAAATAGTAAATTTACCACTATTGAATTACTTTACAGAGGCTTTTAAAATTCTAGTTGGATGCAGGTGCTTCTTTAAAGGAGGCAATGGAAAGGCACCAAGTTGCAGTGAAGCATTCAGCAAATTTAAACGTAAATGCAAGTGTATGTGACATTTTGCACAACACGGTCTTTTGAACCATCAGAGAAAAGGTATCTGTGATAACAAGTTGGAATTTTTAAGCATTCCAGTCTTCTTCATGTGTCTATGACCGGTACTATTCGTATCCTCCTCCAAAACACAAAACACCAGAACTCTGTAAAGTATTCATGCTGTGGTCAGTGAAGTTGCCCAGGCCTCTGTCTGGACCTTGGACAGCTTTATAAAGACATGTTCCATTCAAAGGAAGGGAAGTGGACCCTTTTTCATTGGGAAAATCCCCTTACATCCCCCACATCCCACCTCAAAGTGAAATCACTGAAAAGTTACACAGTATGTGCACTGATTTGAACAGAAGGGCACTCAGTAATGATTGTTAAATGACTTAACCAGCATTGACACAACTACATGCATGTACACATATCTATCACACCTCAAAAATCCATTTTCCATGAGCCCTATAGTAACATACCGTGTAAAAACTCTATCATATTAAGATTTTTATTAGTCACCAGAGTAACTTACATAAGAATTGTGAACTCAATATTAATAAGCAAAAGTTTCTAATATATTAAAATGAATGAATGAATTTTAGAATATTATGGGCAGATTAAATGCAAAAAATAGCAATGACATAAATATTTTAGATAACATTTTGGATTGATTTAAGATTTAACTTTGATTATGATAGGGTTGTCTAGAAATATTACTAGACTGGGCCCAGTAAGTTTTGAGAAATTGATTTTACTTCTCTGGCTCTAATTTCCTCAACTATGAAATAAAGACCTTGGACTACAGGGACTCACTAGGTCTTTAGAACTTACTGGATTCTAGTTGGCATTTGCATACTGGAGAGATGGATTTGTTGAGTCTCAAAGTGCCCTGTTCTAAGCTGTCTTCTTACCAGTGCTTCCCTTCCCAGCCCCTCTGTCTCCAGCTGCATGTTCAGACTCTACCCTGAAGGTCTTACCCCGCAATCTACCCATAGTTTGTCCTACATCCTGTCCTCCAGTTGCCACACTTTGTCACTGCCCACCCAGATGAGCTGAGCCCATCTCTCTCCTTTCTACAGCCCAGCTTTAACCTGGCCTCCCCCCCTTCACTGCTGGCCTCTGTTTCTCTGGTTCCCTGTCTCCACTGGCTGTCCAGACTCTAAGTCTAATGGGCTTCATTTATCTAATTTTCTAATTACTTCTAGCTGTTTGCAGTCTAAATGGCAATCATAGTGTGAGGAGGAGAGGGAAACATCCATAAGTAAGAAATATTTCTATCATGACCACCAGACTAGTTTGGGGCAGAGTTTGCTTTTATGTAGATACGGACCCATTCCCAAAAGATAAATATGGAAGTTTAAAGTGCTCTCCTCCTTGCTATCATCTGTTGAAACTCTTTTTTGAAGTACATACTAGCAACAATTTATAATCCATTAGGAAATAAACTTTTGAGTTGTATATTAGGATATAAAATCTCCTAATTAAGGCTATGTACCTGCATTTAGAAAAGTGAAGTGTTGGCTCAGCACCTGTGGCTCAAGTAGCTAAGGCGCCAGCCACATACACCTAAGGTGGTGGGTTTGAGTCCAGCCTGGGCCTGCCAAATAACAATGACAGATGCAACCAAAAAATGGCCAGGTGTTGTGGCAGGCGCCTGTGGTCCCAGCTACTTGGGAGGCTGAGGCAGGAGACTCGCTTGAGCCCAGGAGTTGGAGGTTGAACAAGAATGCCCCATCCATTCTCCTTCTGGATATACTGG
>CAUYTI010026575.1:0-16204 GCA_963575145.1 Galago senegalensis
GTTGAGGCGGGATCCTGTGGTCCCAGCTACTTGGGAGGCAGAGGCAGGAGACTCACTTGAGCCCAGGAGTTGGAGGTTGCTGTGAGCTGTGATGCCATAGCACTCTATCCAGGGGGACAGCTTGAGGCTCTGTCTCAAAAATAAAAATAAAAAATAAATAAATGACTATTCCAGAAAAAGAGATCTACATCTCTACATTTGAGACAGAACTACACTCACTTCTCTCCTCTCAACCTAAAAGGTTCCCACCCTGCCAGTGAGAAGCAGGTCTTGAAGGCGAGGTCACCCCCCGCGCTTCAAGGGACAGAACTCCATAAAAACTCCAGACACACACGACTAACTGGAATCTGCTAACACAGCCAGGCTACTCCAGAACTCTTCCTCAGGCAGCTGGAGTTTTCTGGCCCTTCAATCTTACCATTAGCCTGCAACTGGTCCACACACAACCTGCTCTGTCAGTCAAGGAGCCACTTGGTCTGAGGATAACAACAACCCCAGTCTGCCTTCCATACACTCATGCCCCATCCACTCTGAGAAAAACCCTTTGAACCTCTCACACTTGTTCTCTAAAACCCAGGAAAGCTCTTAAAATTTATAAGTGTGCCCAACAGTCTAAGTCCTGGTAAATGACAGATACAAACCCAAGTAGGCAGAAAGCAACAAAAGGGAAACCACTAGACAAAGTCCAGTCCTGCTTCACCCTTGTCTACAGAGAAAATACCTTGCACCACATTACGGGGATGCAGTGGGATTCTCCATCGGACCCAGATTTATGGAACGTTGAGAAAGGAATTTCAGAAAAGTTTCAAGTCTCCCAGGCGAAATGGCTTTTCCTCCATCACCACCACCCCCAACCCAAGTCAACAAGCAGGCTCCAGAGACAAGTGGGCTGGGCTGAAACAGAGCATCCAGAGAAAGAAGACAGGGTGAGAAATGGGGGAACGTCCCAGAGCTGCAAGGGCTGAGTCAAGACACAGGGACATGGAGAAAGAGCCCCGGAGGCGCCTGGAAATTCAGGAAGCAGACAGACAGTAGCAACCCTAGCGATCAAGAATGTGGGGCTGGGAGAGGGATGGAAGAACGAGGGAGACAGCTTGTGCCTTGGGAGGCAGGGCAAGGGCCTGGGAGGAGGGATGGGTCAAGGACCAGACCAAAATGGGACCAGCAGCGAGGCCAGGGTACAAATGGGGAGGACGGAGGGGGCAGGGGTCTGGACAGAAAGGACGCACTGGGACTGGGGTGAGTACAGGAGGAAGCCCGGGGGGCGAGGCCATCGACGCAGGAGCAGAGAGAGAAGTAGGACATACCTCTCCGGAGCTGGCCATGACGAGGTCTGGCCCTGCAGCGGCCGCCGGAGCCGCAGCCCCGGGGCCTCCCGCCTGCCGGGCTAAGGATGCTCCAAGCCGGCGCGTCTACGGATCTACAGAGACCCCGGCAAGAGGCGTGACTCTCCCCACTTCCGGCGCCTGCTGAACGTACTTCCGCTCGCCAGCAGTCTGGGCCCCTAGTGGCCGCCATGTTGGGTGTGGCGTCGCCGGGGCGCTGCGAGGGTGCGAAGGAACTCTGAAGTCGCTTCTCTGAGTTTGTTTCCGGAACCCGGTGTCCTCTGCATGCTCTGCTCCAGCCTCGCTGGCCTGCTGCCTATTCAACACGCCCCGCCTCTGGGCCTTTGCTTTTGTCGTTCCTGCTGTCTGCCGCGTTCATAAGCCACTTGTCAGAGGATCGCCTCCTCCTCACCCACATACATGCATCTGAGTTGTCCCTCATCTGGTTTTCTGGGTCTCTATAGCTCTATATATCTTTTCTTATTGCGAGGGTGTCCTCCTCTTAATACAGTGTAAGCAGGAACAGGATTCTCAGGACGTTTCTTTAGCAGGCACTGAATAAATATTTGCTGAGTAAATGTATGTCTGAGCCTCTGAGCCCTTACCCTTAAGCATGTGCATTTAAAAACACTTTATTAGGGCGGCGCCTGCGGCTCAGTGGTTTGGGCGCTGGCCCCATAAGCCGAGGGTGGTGAGTTCAAACCCGACCTGGCCAAACTGCAACGAAAAATAGCCGGGCGTTGTGGTGGGCGCCTGTAGTCACAGCTACTTAGAGGCTGGGGCAGAAGAATCGCCTAAGCCCGGGAGTGGGAGGTTGCTGTGAGCTGTGACGCTACAGTACTCTACCAAGGGCGATAAAGTGAGACTCTGTCTCAAAAAAAAAAAAAAAATTATTACTAGAAACTCTTAGGGATATCTCATACTCTGGAACCGAAAAAAACTGGGTAACTGGGTTTGCATACTGGTGTTGACTTTCTGTTGACCCCTAAGCAAGTAGTTTTCTAGGGCTAGCCTAACAAAGCATCATAAAGCAGGTAGCTTGAACAACAGGAATTTATTCTCTCAAAGTTCTTGCAGGCCAGCAATCTGAAGTCAAGATGGTAGCAGGGTCGTGCTTCCTATGGAGGCTCCAAGGGAGGACCCTTCCTTGCTTTTTCCTAGTTTTGGGTGGCTGCTAGCAATTCTTGGACTTCCTTGGCTTATAGCAGCATCACTCCAACTTCTTCCTCAGTCTTTAGGTGGCCATCTCCCCTCTGTGTCTTTGTTCTCTCCCCAAGTTGTAAGGACACCAGTCATGGTAGGTTTAAGGGCCTGCATGCATTGGGTATGACATCACCTTAAATAGTCACATGTGCTAAGACCCTATTCCAAATAAAGTCACATTCTTAGGTTCCAGGTGGCCCCAATCTTTGGGTAATACTATTCACCTCTATATCATATGCCAAAGGCCTTATTTCTCTCCCACCTCATAGGGTTGAGCCACTTAATTTAGTATGAAGAATCCTCTGATGAGCACCACCTATGGATCACAGCAGTTGAGTGGAGTGGTGGGAGAAGACAGTCTTTCCTTCAAAGAGTTCATGGTTTAGACACTAAACTTCAGTGGACATTTTAAGAATAACTTCAAGCATAACAAAAATGAGGGTTAGGCTGCGCACGATGATTCATACCTGTAATCCCAGCACTCTGGGAGGCTGAGGAGGCTGAGTTCAGGAGTTGGACACCAGCCTGAGCAAAAATGAGATCCTATCTCTAAAATATAGACAGGCATTGTGGCAGGCGCCTGTAGTCTCAGATACTCAGAAGGCTGAGGCAAAAGGATTGCTTGAGCCCAAGAGTTTGAGATTGCTGTGAGCTATGATGCCATAGCACTCTACTGAGGGCAACAAAGTGAGACTCAGTCTTCACGAAAAAAAAATTTAAATGAATGTTAGTGGGGTTCCCATTGTTTCCCACATAGAAGTTCTGGCTCAGGTAAGGAAGACTTTCACAGAGACTCAGGCCTCTCCTGCAGTCCTTCAGCCCCGCCTTATCCTCCCCCTTCCTCCACCCCTCCTGCACTTGTCACTCTGGCCTGTGATTCCTGAAACATTCAAGGAATTGCCCAGTTACTGCACAAGCTGCTTCTCTGAACGTTGCTTTGCTACTGGTCTTTGATGGTTTCAGTCATAAATGTCATATCCTCCTGGTAGATCTTCCCTGGAATTCTCTTTCCCAGCCTCCGTGACTCATTCTTTCTTTTCCCCTATAATCTGTCATTAGGTATGTTTTTCCTTATGGCTAACTTGTTTATTTTCTGCCCCTCTCTAGAACAGTGCTTGGCAGTAGCAAGCACTTGATACATGTTTGCCAAATTAAAAAATAATTTTGAAGGGGGTGGGGAGATGGTAGCTCATGCCTGTAATCCCAGCACTCTGGGAGGCCAAGGCAGGTGGATGGCCTGAGCTCACAAGTTCAAGACCAACCTGAACTACAGCAAGACACCCCCACACACACACTTCTAAAAAATAGCCAGGCATGTGGCAGGCGCCTGTAATCCCAGCTACTTGGTAGGCTGGGGCAAGAAAATTGCTTGAGCCAGGAGTCTGAGATTGGAGACTGCTATGAGCTATAACGCCACAGCACTCTACCCAGGGTGATAGCTTGAGGCTCTGTCTCAAAAAAAAAAAAATAAAGACAGGTCTCACTTCGTTGCCCTGAATAGAGTGCATTGGCATCATCATAATTCATTGCAAGCAACCTCAAATTCTTAGGTTCAAACAATCCTCTTGCCTCATCTTCCCAAGTAGCTGAGACTACAGGCACCCACCATAACACCTGGCTAATTTTTCTACCTTTTTTTTAGTGGAGACAGGGTTTTGCTCTAGCAATCCACCCATCTTGGCCTCCCAGAGTGCTAGGATTACAGGCATGAGCCACCATGCCCAGCCATACATTGTTTTGTTTGTTTGTGTGTTTGTTTGTTTTGAGACAGAGCCTCAAGCCGTCCCCCTAGGTAGAGTACTGTGGCATCACAGCTCACAGCAACCTCCAATTCCTGGGCTCAAGCGAGTCTCTTGCCTCCACCTCCCAAGCAGCCGGGACCACAGGCACCTGCCACAACGCCTGGCTACCTTTTGGTTGCAGCCGTCATTGTTGTTTGGTGGGCCCAGGCTGGACTTGAACCCAACACCTCAGGTGTATGTGGCTGGCGCCCCAGCCACCTGAGCCGCAGGCACTGAGCCAATATACATTGTTGATTAATTGAAATAATGCATCTAAGTTTGCAGGAACATTTCGATCAACAGAAGCTGTAACCACTTCTGGTAATATTGGTTCTAGTGGGGAAGAAATCCCACATTTCACAGAAGGCCCTAATTCTGAAGAACATTCAAGATGAAAAGCACTGGGTATTGGGCTCAAGGAACCCTGGGGTGGAGTTAGTGCCAGTGCCCTGCTGCTCTGACCCTCTTGGGTAACACTTCTTCACCACTAGTGTCCCCAGTAGCTTCTGGTCAGAGTCAACCCCTGTAGCACCTGCCTGGTTGGTCCTGGTGGAGAAGGGGACCCTGAGTCCAGGCTCTCCCTGAGAACCTAGGGTAGAGGCTGGAAACAATTTGGGCCACAACAGGGGTCTCTCTTAACACCCCGCTTCCAATTATCAACAATGGGGTCTGGAGAAAGCAGCTCTTTCCTAATATAAATGACAATAGCCACCATTCATAAGTCTCTGCTTGTAACTGACACATTTCATGTAGCAAGTGTCACCAAACCCCAGAGTGGTATATCCCATCACTCCATTTTGCAGAGGAAGACACAGGTCTAAGTGAGTAACAAGGCTGAGATTTGGCTCTCGCCTCCTTCTGCCTTCGTTCTCTGCTCTCTTTTCTCTCTCTTCCCCCTGGCTCTTCTCTCTCTCTCTTCTTTTCCCCACTCTCTCCTTATCTTTCTCTCCTCTTTACTCTCCTCGGTGCTGCTCTGCAGCCTCCCTTCCCCCACCAATAAAGACCTTTCGTACAAGCAAAAAAAAAAAGGCTGAGATTTGAGTCCATGTTGTCTCTGCTCCAGAACCCACAGCAATTCTCCCATTCAGCCTCCTGAACTATTGGAACTATTGCAGGGAAGGGGATCTCCCAGGGGTTCAGTGGCACCAGCAGGAGAAGGTGAAGCCTGATGAAGTTGAGGATAGGCAGCCCTCTGGGAGAGCCACCACACCTCCCCATGTGAGCTCTTCCTGTGTCAGACACAGTCTAGCCCACCGCCCAAGAAGTCCCTGTCCCCACCTTCAGAGAGAACCTCATCCTAGAAGTGTTTTGTTTGTTTGTTTGGGTTTTTTTGGAGACAGAATCTATGCTGCCCTCTGTAGAGTACTGTAGCATCACAGCTCACAGCAACCTCAGACTCTTGGACTTAAGCAATTCTCTTGCCTCAGCCTCCCATGTAGGTGAGACTACAGGCACCCACCACAACACCCAGCTATTTTGTTGTTGTTGTTGTTGTTGTTGTTGCAGTTGTCATTGTTGTTTAGCAGGCCTGGGCTAGGTGCATGTGGCTGGCACCATAACCACTGTGCTACAGACAACGAGCCTTTTTTTTTTTTTTTTGACAGAGTCTCATTCTGTTGCCTTAGTAAAGTGCTGTAACATTATAGTTCATAGCAATCAGCAACCTCAAACTCTTGGGCTCAAGAGATATCTTTTTTTTTTATTTTTGAGACAGAGCCTCAAGCTATCCCCCTGGGTAGAGTGCTGTGGCATCACAGCTCACAGCAACCTCCAACTCCTGGGATCAAGCGAGTCTCTTGCTTCAGCCTCCCTAGTAGCTGGGACCTGCCACAATGCCTGGCTATTTTTTTTGATTGCAGCCATCGTTGTTGTTTGGTGGGCCCAGGCTAGATTCGAACCCACCACCTTAGGTGTATGTGGCTGGCACCTTAGCCACTTGAGCCACAGGTGCCGAGCAGAGATATCTTGCCTCAAACTCCCAAGTAGCTGGGACTACAGGTGCCTGCCACAACACCCCACTAATTTTCTATATTTTTAGTAGAGAAGAGGTCTGCCTCTTGCTCAGGCTGGTCTTGAACTCCTGAGATCAAGCAATCCACCCTCCTCAGCCTCCCAAAGTGTTAGAATTACAGGTGAGAGCCACCATGCCCAGCCCAGCAGCTTTATTCTTTTTTTTTTTTTTTTTTTTTGCAATTTTTGGCCAGGGTGGGTTTGAACCCACCACCTCTGGCATATGGGGCCAATGCCCTACTCCTTTGAGCCACAGGTGCCACCCCCAGCAGATTTATTCTTTTTTTTTTTTTTTTTTGAGACAGAGCCTCAAGCTGTCCCCCTGGGTCGAGTGTTGTGGCATCACAGCTCACAGCAACCTCCAACTCCTGGGCTCAAGCGAGTCTGCTGCCTCAGCCTCCCAAGTAGCTGGGACCACAGGCACCCACCACAATGCCTGGCTATTTTTTGGTTGCAGCCGTCATTGTTGTTTGGTGGGCCTGGGCTGGATTCGAACCCTCCACCTTAGGTGTATGTGGCTGGCGCCTTAGCCACTTGAGCCACAGGCGCCAAGCCAGCAGCTTTATTCTTAATCACCAAAACCTGTAAGCAGCCAGGATTGCCTTCAGCAGGTGAATGGACGACTGTGCTACTTCCCAACAGTGGCACATTATTCAACACTAAAAACACATAAGCCATGAATAGACATGAAGGAAACTTAAACGCATATTATTCAATGAAAGAAGCCTATCTGAAAAGGCCACATACTATATGATCCCAACTAAAGGACATTCTGGAAAAGGCAAATATAAAGACAATAAGCAGATCAGTGGTTGTCACAGTTTGGGGGAGAGGACAGGACGAAAAGGCAGAGCTCAGAGGATTTTTAGGGCAGTGAGACTGCCATTTTTAGGGCAGTGAGACTGCCATGTATGGAATCATCATGGTGGATACATGTCATTATAGATTTGCGCAAAGCTAAGGAAGGTACAACCCCAAGAGTGAACACTAACAACCTGTGAGCTCTGGGTTTATGTGTCAATTCAGATTTATCAGTTGTAACAAATGTAGTACTCTGGTGCCCAATGTTGATAGAGAAGGCTGCTGGGGGTGTGTGGGCTCAAAAGGAAATAGGAACTCTCTGTACTTTCTGTTCAAATTTGCTATGAAACTAAAACTGTTCTGAAAAATAAAACTTATTAATGTTTTTAAAAACTGCAAGCCTGGACATGGTGTCTCACTCCTGTAATCCTAGCACTCTGGGAGGCTGAGACAGGTGGGTTGCTGGAGGTCAAGAGTTCGAGACCAGGCTCAGCACCTGTGGCTCAAATGGCTAAGGCGCCAGTCACATACACCTAAAGGTGGCGGGTTCAAATCCAGCCTGGGCCAGCCAAAAACAATAATGACGACTGCAACCAAAAAATAGCTGGGCGTTGTGGTGGGCACCTGTGGTCCCAGCTACTTGGGAGGCAGAGGCAGGAGACTCATTTGAGCCCAGGAGTTGGAGGTTGCTATGAGCTGTGATGCCACAGCACTCTACCCAGGGGGATAGCTTGAGGCTCTGTCTCAAAAAAAAAAAAAAAAAAGAGTTTAAGACCAGCCTGAGCAAGATTAAGACCCCATCTCTAAAACTTAGCCAGGTGTTGTGGCAGGTGCCTATAGTCCAAGCTACTTAGGAGGCTGAGACAAGAGGATCACTTGAGCCCAGGAGTTTGAGGTTGCTGCAAGCTATGACTCCTGGACACTCTACCAAGGGTAACATCTCAAAAAAAAAAAAAACCCTGCATACGCATATTTCACCTCCCTCCCAAAGGTCTTCCCACTCATGCCTGCTCAATCAGGGCCTTTGTATATGCTATTCTCAATGTTCATGGCTCTCATACCAACTCTGGCTAATTTTTCTTCACCATCCCAGCATCTTATCTGCAGAAACCCTACCATTCCCAAGACCAGGTCACAGTCCTCAGTCAAATCTTCTTTCATGTTCCTCCAAATATTCCTCAATGGCATTGTTCATAGTGGATAATTAAACCATCATCAGTAGGAGTTTTTTGTTAATGTCTGTCCTCCATGATGATGAAAATGTTCCCTACTGGTGGCGCCTGTATCTCAAGTGGCTAGGGTGCCAACCACATACACTGGAGGTGGCAGGTTCACGCCCAGCCCGGGCCTGCCAAACAGCAATGACAACTACAGCCAAAAAATAGCTGGGTGTTGTGGTAGACGCCTGTAGTCCCAGCTGTTTGGGAGGCTGAGCCAGGAGAATCGCTTAAGCCCAAAGAGTTTGAGGTTGCTGTGAGCTGAAATGCCATGACACTCTATAGAGGGCAACATAGTGAGATTCTGTCTAAACAAAAGAAAAGAAAAGAAAAAAAAGAAAATGTTCCTTAGGCTTGGCATCTGTGGCTCAAGTAGCTAAGGCACCAGCCACATACACCGAAGGTGGCAGGTTCGAATCCAGCCCCAGCCCACCAAAACAACAATGACGGCTGCAACCAAAAAAAAAAAAAATAGCCAGGCATTGTGGCGGGTGCCTGTGGTCCTAGCTACTTGGGAGGCTGAGGCAGGAGACTTGCTTGAGCCCAGGAGTTGGAGGTTGCTGTGAGCTATGATGCCACAGCACTCTACTCAGGGGGACAACTTGAGGCTCTATCTCAAAAAGGAAATGTTCCTCACCTATCATCCACAGCCCCTGACTTCTGAATTTTATTTTGTTTAAATTATTTTTATTGGCTCAGCACCTGTGGCTCAGGTGGCTAAGGTGCAAGCCACATACACCTAAGGTGGCAGGTTCGAATCCCCAGCCCGGGCCCGCCAAACAACAATGATGGCTGCAACCAAAAAATGGCCAGGCGTTGTGGCGGGGACCTGTAGTCCCAGCTACTTGGGAGCCTGAGGCAGGAGACTCGTTTGAGCCCAGGAGTTGGAGTTTGCTGTGAGCATGATGCCATGGCACTCTACCCAGGGGGATAGCTTGAGGCTCCGTCTCAAAAAAAAAAAGAAAAAACTTGTCAGCCAATAGCCAGGAAAGCTATTCTTCAACAATAAAGGAGAAATTAAGACATTTCAGTTCAATAAAACCTAAGAGAATTAATTACAAGTAAGCCTCCCTTACAAGAAAAGCTTCAAACTGAATAAAAATATACTAGAGAGTAACTCAAAGCCATTTGAAGAAATAGAGCATGTTGGTAAAAATCACTGCATAGATAACTGTCAGCCAATATTAGTTACTTTTTGGTTTGTAGCTTCTCCTGTTTCCCTATGGGTAGGGGTCGGGGAGAGAGAAGACTCAAATCAGAAATAAAAATGAAATAATGGGAATTATTACCAAATTATAGAAATAAAAAGTATTATAAGAGAATACTATGAACAACTATTAAGTCAACCAATTGGATAACAGATGAAATAGAAAAATTCCTACATGAATTTTTATAAAAACTAACTCAAGACAGGATAGAAAATATGGTTAGATTGATAAGTAGTAAGGAAATTGAACTAGTGATTAAAAACTCATTAACAAAGACAATCCCAAGCCAAGACCGGATGTTTACATTGGTGAGTTATATAAAACATTTATTTTATTTATTTATTTGTTTTTTGAGACAGAGCTTCAAGCTATCCCCCTGGGTAGTGAGTGCTGTGGCATCATAGCTCACAGCAACCTCTAACTCCTGGGCTCAAGCAAGTCTCCTGCCTCAGCTTCCCAAGTAGCTGGGACTACAGGCGCCCGCCACAATGCCTGGCTATTTTTTGGTTGCAGCCGTCATTGTTCTTTGGCGGGCCTGGGCTGGATTTGAACCCACCACCTTAGGTGTATGTGGCTGGCACCTTAGCCACTTGAGCCACAGGCACTGAGCCTATACAAAACATTTAAAGAAAAATTAATACCAATTCTCTCAAACTCTTCTAAAAAACTGAGGAGGAAGGAATACTTTCGACTCTTTGAACAGTCTTGATACTGAAGTCAGACAAAGATGCTACAAGAAAAGAAAACTACAGACCAGTATCCCTTTACAAACGTAGATGCAAAAATCCTCAATAAAATAACAACAAACAAAATTCTGCTGCACATTAGAAGGATTATACACCATGATCAAGCAGTATTTACCCTAGAAATGCAAAAATGGTTCAAAGTACAAAAGTCAATCAAAGTAATATACCACATTGATGGAATAAGGGAAAGAAACAACATGGTCATATCAATTAATGCAAAAAAAAAAGCATATGACAAAATTCAACACCCTGTCATGATCAAAATACTCTAGCAGGGAATTTCTTCAAAATTTGATAAAGGTTATATATGAAAACCATACAGCTGACATCATACTCAATAGGAAAAAATAATGCCTTGCTTCTAAGATCAGGAACAAGACAAGAATACCAAGTCTTGCCACTCTTATTCAACATCCTACTGGAATTTCTAAGTAGTTGGGAAGAAAACCAAAATGTATCCAAACTGTAAAGTGAGGTGGCCTCAATGTTTGTGTCCCCTCAAAATTCATATGTTAAATCCTGCTCCCCAATGTGATGATATTAGGAGGTGGTGCCTTTAGGAAGACAGTGCCTTATAATAGGAACCCAAGAGAGCAAACTTGCCCCTTCTACCATGTAAGGACACAGCTGGAAGGTGCCATCTATGAACTAGAAATCAGTTCTTCACAAGATATTGAATCAACTAGCTTCTTGATCTTGAATTTCTCAGCCTTTAACTAGAACTATAAGTAATTTCTGTTGTTTTTAAGCTAACCCAATTTATGGTGTTTTGTTGTTTCAGCCCAAACGGACTAAAGATAGAAATAAAAAAATAAAACTGTCGCTATTTTAGATGACATGAACTTATTTGTAGATAACCATAAATAATCCACAAAATATTTGCACTAATAAGCTAATTCAGCTAAGTTGCAGAATACAAAAATCAACACACAAAAGTCAGTTATATTTTTATGTAAATTTAATCAAGGAGGCCAAAGCTTTATACACTAGAAACTACAAAATATGGCCAACTATGATAGCATAACCCTGTGATCCCAATACTTTGGGAGGCTGAGGCAGGAAGATTTCTCGAGGCCTGGAGCTCAACCTCAGCCTGGGAATAGTGAGACCCTTGTCTCTAATTTTTTTTTTTTTACTTAGCCAGGTGTGGTGATGCACACATGTAGTCCCAACTATTTGGGAGGCTGAGGCAGGAGGACCACTTGAGTCCAAGAGTTTGAGGTTTCAGTGAGCTATGACTACACTAGTGCACTCCAGCCTGCACAATAGAGTGACACCATTTCAAAAAATTAAAACAACAGAAAACCCACATAATATTACTGAATAAGTTAAAGGGGACCTAACTAAATGGACAGACATCCTATGTTCATGGATTGTAATACATAATATTGTAAAGATGACAATACTACCCAAAACTATATACAGATTCAAGACAATCCCTCCCAAAATCCCAATGTTGTTTTTTGCAAGGTTAAAAATCCTAAAATTCATATGGTATCAGTTCATATCTGATTGGACCTCAAATACCCAAAACAATCTTGACAGAAAAGAACAAAGCTGAAGGATTTATGTTTTCCAATTCAAAACTTACTACAAATTTGCAATAATCAAAAGAGTTTGACATTAGAATGATGATGGACACATAGACCAATGGAATAGAATAGACAACTTAGATATAAACCCTTTCCTATGTGACCATTTGAATTTTGACAAGGGTGCCAAGATCATTCAAGGGGGAAAGAACAACCTCTTCTGCAAAATGGTGCTGGGAAAATTGAACATCATTGGGCAAAAGAATAAACTTAGACTCTCACCTTATAGCACATACAAAAATTTAGGGTATAGTGAGACCCTTGTCTTTGAAAACAATTTTTTTTAATTAGCCAGGTGTGGTGACACACATGATAATACATTAAATTTATATTTCATTATAATAAATAAACAATAATAAATGAAATAAGCCTTACATAAAAGGATAAATATTATATAATTCCACTTATATATTACAAAATAGGCAGTTTCATAGAGACGGAAAATAGAATAATGGTGCCATGGTTTCAATCTGTCCTCCAAAGGTCATATGTTGAAAACAATCTTCAATGCAACAGTTTTGAGAGGAGGGACCTTTAAGAGGTGATTGAGATTACTGGGTTAATACTGTTATCTTAGTTACTGCAGGAGTGAGTTCATGATGAAAGATAATTTCAGTCACTATTCTCATTCTCCCCCTCCTTCCCTTTTTTTTTTCTCTTGCCCTCCCTCCTTTTCTCTCTTGTGCTCTTGTCCTTCTGTCCTCCTCTAAGGGATGACACAGCAAGAAGGCCCTTACCAGATACAGCTCCTCCACTTTGGACTTTCCAGTCTCTAGGACTATAAAAAGTAAATCTCTGTTCTTTATAGATTTTCCTGTCTCAGATATTCTGTTATACCATCATAAAACAGACTAAGATAAGTGGCTACTAGGGATATGGGGGAACAGGAGGCTTCTGAGTTCCTGAATGGAGTGATAAAACTGTTATGAAAATAGTGGTGATAGTTGCACAATGTTGTGAATGTAATTAATGCCACTGAATTGTACATTAAAAGATGGTTAAAATGGCAAATTTTATGTTATATATATTTTGCTGCAATAAGAAAAAGATAGTGACTAACAAGCTGGTCTATTTTCTTTTCTTTTTTTTTTTACTTTGAGACAGAGTCTCAAGCTGTTGCCCTGGGTAGAGTGCTATGGGGTCACAGCTCACAGCAACCTCAAACGATTAGGCTTAAGTGATTCTCTTGCCTCAGCCTCCCAAGAAGCTGGAACTACAGGCACCTGCCATAATGCCTGGCTATTATTTATTTATTTATTTATTTATTTTGCTTAAACAGTGGAAATTTATTGTTTCAGATTTTTTTTTAATTGTTGGGGATTCACTGAGGGTACAAAGAACCAGTTTACACTGATTGCTTGTGTCCGATAAAGACCATCCATAATAGCGTTTCACCCCCAGAAGGTGTACCAACCCCCCCCCACTTCTCTACCCTCTCTCTCCTTCCCTTTCTCTGCTTTCCCCATCCTCCATCCCTCACTGTGTGCTAGGTCATTAATTGTTCTCATATCAGAATTGAGTACAAAGGATTCCTGTTTCTCCATTTTTTTTTTTTTTCAGTTTTTGGCTGGGGCTGGGTTTGAACCTGCCACCTCTGGTATATAGGGCCATTGCCCTACTCCTCTGAGCCACAGGCGCTGCCCATTGTTTTTCCATTCTTGTGATGCTTTGCTAAGAATAATGTGTTACTTCCATCCAGGTTACAACAACCAAAACAAATAGACAACCTACCCAATGGGAAAGAATATTTGCATATTTTGAATCAGACAAAAGCTTAATAACTAGGATCTACAGAGAACTCAAATTAAGCAACATAAAAGGAGTCAACAATCCTTTATACCACTGGGCAAGAGAGATGAATAGAACCTTCTCTAAAGAAGACAGACAAATGGCTAATAAACATATGAAAAAAATGCCCCTTGTCCCTAATTATGAGAGAAATGCAAACAAAAACCACCCTGAGATATCATCTAACCCCAGTGTGAATGGCCCACATCACAAAGTCTCAAAACTGCAGATAGTGGCACAGATGTGATACGACTGCAGATGTGATACGATAGTGGCACACTGCTGATACGACTGCAAACTAATACAACCATTTTGGAAGGAAGTATGCAGAACCCTCAAAGAAATCAAATTAGACCTCCCATTTGATCCTGCAATCCCATTAGTGGGCATCTACCCAGAAGGAAAAACATCCTTTTACCATAAGGACACTTGCAGTAGACTGTATCACAGCTCAATTTATAATTGCCAAAATGTGGTAACAGCCTAAATGCCCACCAACTCAGGAATGGATTAACAAGCTGTGGTATTCGTATGCCATGAAATACCACTCAGCCATTATTTTTTGTTGTTTTTCTTGTTGTCATTGTCATTGTTGTTTTAGCTGACCTGGGCTGGGTTGGAACCTGCCAGCCTGGGTGTATGAGGCCAGTGCCCTACCCACTGAGCTACAGGGACCAGCAAGCTGGTCTGTTTTCATAGTAAAAGCAAAATTTTGCTTTTCCAAATGGAATCACTGCTCAATCATATTGTTTGTTCATTCATTCAAAAATATTTATCAGCAGGTACCTTGCACAGTTGCAAATACTTACGTGGATATAAGGAGACAGTGAGAGAAATTAACTACCCCTAAACTTTGGCAAAATTGGAGATAAACCTAAAAAAAGATTTTGGGGAAGGCCAATTCAGACATCTCAAATAAACAAAGGGACCCAAGCCCTGTGGCAAAGAAGAATTTGATAGGGGCTTTTCACCTCTCTTTGTAGTTTCAGATACTTCAAGCTCCCACCATTAAGGGTGGATAAAGACTAAGAAAAAAGAAATAAAGAAGATATAAAAAACATGTCCATTCTGGGAAGATGGCTGACTGGTAGCAACCCTCGTCAGAGGCTCCTGAGTAAAGGAAGAAAAATTGGATGGAACCAGACTCTACGAAGCCAAAGACAGGGAGCTGAGCCAAGAAAGAAGTTTGGCAAGCTCTAACTCCAAGGAAGAGCATTCAAGAAAACAAATTACAGGTTCAAAGCCTATTGACTAGAGGACGGGAGACCCTCCTTCTAGCAGGAGGCCTGCTGCAGGCTATCTGCCAAGGAGCAGGGAACAAAAGACCTCTCATTTCACCTCCCTGGAGAGAGCAGCTAAACTCCAGGTCCCTTTCTCCAGGAAGGTCCCACTTATAAACCTAGACACCACCCTGCCAGGCATAAAATGGAACAGATATTTTTTTCCCAAATATCCAAACTCCCAGTCCACCCTTTCCCCCTTGCATGGCAGTCTGAAGTTCTGCCCCCTGCAGAGCACAGAGTGTTTGGTTTTGTCCTGAGAGACCTGGGCATAAGTGTGGACCGCCAACCATCAGGACAAAATCTGTGACTAACGGGAAGAAAGAGGATGTGGGAAGAAAGGGACATTCAGTGGGAGGGGGAGCAGTCCCCTGGTTATGACTATGCTCGGCCATTGGTAATGTTGACCCGTGGTTTGGGCTGTGTCTGGTGGGACAGGATGCAGAACCCCCAGCTCTGACAGCACCCATAGCAGGAGAGTGGTTGCCCCATGTGGACTGAGTATGGCAGACAAGGCTAGTCCCTGCTGAGCCTGCAAGCAAAGGCTTAATAGTATGGACTGCAACCTGAGAGCAAGGGCATGATCTCCTGATTCCAACAGAACCCTCTAGCAGAGGCTTACTGGGTGTGAACCAAGCCCCGAGGGCTAGGGCATACTCTATTCCCTCCAGTGGGACTCGTGAGCAGAGGTTTACCAGATGAGGACTGAGACCTGTGGGTGGAGTGTGGTGCCCTGACTCTAACAGAGCCTGCAAACAGAGGTTTGCCAGGCAGTGGACTGAGACTGGCAGGCAGGGCATGGTCCCCTGACTCCAACTGGTTTGGTAGGCACTACTCCAGACCCTACTCCAGAGGCTAGCGGTATGTGGACTGAGACCAGTAGGCAGGGCTGATACCCCTGGCTTCAGATGAACCTGTGAACAGAGAAGCAGATAATTGTGTGGACTGAGTCTGGCAGGTAGGAGTGTGGATCCCTGGCTCCAATTGTGCTTTGAATCCCTTTGTTTTGAATTGTCCTTGAATCCCTCTCTGTTGGGCAGGGTTTGCACTGCCAGAGACAGTTGGAATTTGGTTGGAACCTGTGTCTGGGGCTATCTACTCTGGGACATTCTGAGGTTGACTTTTGTTCTGTAGTGGAAAAGAACTGAAGGGTGGGGGCTAGGTGCTGCAGCTGTTTGTATCTCTTAACAGTCGAGATTTAAATCTAATAGAGTAGTTTCTTAGCATAGGGTACAGGTTGGCTGATATCAAAA